>SKCR01010101.1:0-121439 GCA_019454045.1 Zanthoxylum bungeanum
AATAAGTTCTTAGTGTTATTGAGAAATCACGAATCAATACATCGACGAGATTATGCCTTATGAGATTTTACTATTATATCTATGTCTCTGGTATTTATCCAGATACTTATGATGGAATGATTTTACATATGGGAATATCTCAATTTGTATGGTTCAACGAGAATAGCTATGGTCATCATAATTTACGAGTGGGTGAGTTATGGACACAGAATTGGATTCTGTGATGGATATGCTTGAACTTATAGAGTCTTACATAATTAAAAGATCTCATAGAGCACTACGGTAATTTATTATTAATAATATCGATTATTCGTAAATCGTTTAATGGTTAAATGAAAATTACATATGTGGGGGCATTGGGTAATTTCCTAAATTAATAAGTATATGTATTTGATACATATTTGATTAGACACACATTAATTAATTACCAAATATTCTTTGACACATGTTACTCATATATGTATTTTTTTCATTTAGTGTAAATGAAAAATACATGATATATTTAAATTAATTGAATTGATTAGTTAAAGGTTAATTAATTAATTAAATAATCATATATACACAAGTATATGGCCTATTTTTATGACAAGTGTTTTATTTTAGTAGGTATATATGACATTAGTTTGGATTTAGTGGGAATATATTTTTTGTTTTGTTTTTTAAAGCAAAATTTCTCATTTTGCCCCCTTTCTCGACCATATACTTTTTTTTTTTTCAAAAGTGTGGTAGTTGTATATTTGGATGAAAGAAAAGAAATAAGCCTCAATAGTGAACCTTCAGTGAGAGAAAATTGGGGAAAATGAAATGTAATTGTATTTTTTTAAAAAAGAATTAAAATTTTAAGATAAGTTTCTATGATTTTTCATTAAAAAATTATTTCCCTATGCTTTATTTGTATACATAAGATTTATTATTTATTTTTCTTTCCCTTGAATATGGATTTTATTTGTTGGAAGCTTGTTGGATAATTAGAATGCATGTGTAAGGATCCTTTGAGCTTAATAAGTGTTATTATAGCTTAATATTGATAAGTTGTCATTCTAGAGTTGTTTTACCACTCTATGAAAACCTAGAATTGTTCTTAAGTGTTTTTATTGTGGTAAGACTCTTCAGATGTGGGAAAGTTTGGATTAAAACTTGATTGTAATTTAATTTTAGTATTATTTGGTTAATTTGATTAATTAAATAATTTAGGGTTTATGTCCAATTCTAAAATTGGGACTTTTCAATTTATGGATGTAATTAAGTATATTAGATGTATATGAATTATTTTGGTAGTGTTTTAGAAACAATTAAATGTGTAATTGACACTTTTGAACTAAAATGAGAAAATAAAAAAGTTTATATTTCTAGCCTAATTTCGGCCAATTGATAATTTGGACATTTTTCAAATATTATTTGGTATTCAATATTAAATAAATATGATTTTTAATAGTTTAAAAAAAATTTAAAACTGTATAATTTTGATTTTTCACTTTCCGCTGGGATACCCAATAAAACCGTAAACATGCCAACGATTACACATTCTAATCGTGTCAAGTTTTCATTTACGAACAAGAATTCATGACCTAGAATTCAATACATATAGAACTCATATCAACCACTGAAAAAAAATCATGAGTGAATGATCTAGCAGAACATTTGTGAACGGCAATCGACTTCTTTAATTCCTCAGTAACTCGCAATACATCATTCCATTCAACAATTGTTTTGTCTTGTCTATTGCGAGCCTAGCAGCTTCTCTTTCTTTTTTCATTTTTGTTGATGTCTGATTTTGGTCTCGGGGCAATATGGGAATATTACTCCCGAGGCAATCCTCCATCAATAGTGAATTTTTTCGGTTACGGGGGAACCAAAAGCAAATTTAGCAAAAGACAGATAAATACACCAATCGATAAAGAGATTGAACGTGGTTCGGCAAATCAGATCCAACCTACGTCCACGGACACAAATCGAATGATATTTTTATTACTGAGATATGCTTCTCTGATATCTCTTGTGTTTACAAGTTTGATGATAATGATTCTGATCAACTCTCCAAAACCTGCCTTACAAGCACGCTTTCCCTTCTATTTATAATAGTGAAGAAATCAGATTCCTCTTCCTATAAGGATTCCTATCTGAAAACTACCTTCACTTCTTTTATCCTATTAGGATATTGACTTATAAGTTTTCCCAATGAAAGTATGATAACTTATCATCTTATCAGTAGAAATAGGATTCCTTATCTTCTGGATCACGTCTAGCCATATGCTCGGTCTTAATGACGTCGGTCATGATGGTCTTTTGAACTGAGAATGCTGCTATCGATCTGATAATGGCCGATAATCCGATCTTAAGTGGTCGGTTTACCGATCATAAAGTGCTCGGCCACTTACTGTTTGGTTTTTAGTGTTCGGGTCGGCATTAATGATCCTGACCAAGAAGGGAATTATCTTTTTTCCCCTATCGTACTGTTTAAATAACATAGGACCTGAAAATATCTCCAACATCTGTCCCCTAGTTTTCGGTTCCAACGAGTATACAAGTTGGTGCCGAGAACTATGTAAAAAGAGTAGTTCTCCTAACGGAGTGATGGCTGACCTCTTTTTTTTTACATGCTTCTATTCCACTTTTTATCTTTCATAATCTGCTCCGAATAATCTCCTACAAGCGATCTCTCGAGGCCTGACCATGAGGGGACAACCCGAGCCGGAAATTAGATCATATGGTGGGACGTAACCCGACCCCAAGCTGGGAGAAACACTTGGCTCTGGGGGAATGTTACGTACCCAGTCCAAAGAGACAGACTTGGTGGGACGTAACCCGACCCCGAGCTGAGAGAAACACTTGGCTCTAGGGGAATGTTACGTCCCCAGTCCAAAGAGACAAACTCAGTAGGACGTAACCCGACCCCGAGCTGGGAGAAATACTTGGCTTCGAAGGAATGTTACATCCCCAGTCCAAAGAGACAGACTTGGTGGGACATAACCCGACCCCGAGCTGAGTGAAACACTTGGCTCTGGGGGAATGTTACATCCCCAGTCCAAAGAGACAAACTCAGTGGGACGTAACCCGACCCCGAGCTGGGAGAAATACTTGGCTTCGGGGGAATGTTACATCCCCAGTCCAAAAAGACAGACTTGGTGGGCTCGGCGGAAAGAAATCCAGCCCCGAGCCGAGTAACCAAGTGGCCTCAGCGGAATGAAATCCTGCCCCGAGCCGAATAACCAAGTGTCCTCGGCGGAACGAAATCTAACCCCGAGCTGAATAATCAAGTGGCCTCGGCGGAATGAAATCCAACCCGAGCCAAGTAATCTTTGGGACTTACTTAGAAAGGAAGTGAATCAACCTTTTGAAGCCATACCGAATCTGGCACAGGCATCCCCTTGCTAGACCAGCGAAAAGCAAAAACAAAACTTTGGAAAATAAAATCAAAAAGCGGGGGTGACTTAGCACTTATCCCAAAACAAAATGTTTTGCAAGTGTAAATAACAACATGGATGCCTCAAAACAGCGTCCTGCCCGAGGTCTCTAAAACAAAATTCTGAATCTTTCAATTCAGAGTCCCGGCGAACCAGGATTTGGATCAAAGAGCGTTTAGAATGGTAAGGGCACATCCTATATACTTCAGGTCGCTGTGGAGCCTGTGTACTGTTTGCGGGATCCTCCTTACAATGCTGGAGTAAGCATACACTACGAGGCCACAATCCATCCCCATGATATACTTCTCTCGGATCCGGACGATCAAAGAAATAGGGATCAAAGAGTTTCTGAAACATTAAGGGTATGCTCCTCTTTATGTTCGATAACACTGGAGCAAGGAAACGCTACAGGGGTATCATCCCTCCCCGTGTTATGCTTCTCATGGATCCAAATGATCAAATAGGTAGGGATCAAAGAGTGTCTGAAACACTTAGGGCATATTCCTCCTTATGTTCGGTAACACTGGAGCAAGTAAACGCTACGGGGGTATCATCCCTCCCCGCGCTATACTTCTCACGGATCCAAATGATCAAATAGTTAAGGATCAGAGAGTGTCCGAAACATTAAGGGCATATTCCTCCCTATGTTCGGTAACACTGGAGCAAGCAAACGCTACGGGGGTATCATCCTTCCCCGTGCTATGCTTCTCAAAGATCCAAATGATCAAATAGGTAGGGATCAAAGAGTGTCCGAAATATTAAGGGCATATTCCTCCTTATGTTCGGTAACACTGGAGCAAGCAAACGCTACAGGGGTATCATCTCTCCCCGTGCTATGCTTCTCACAGATCCAAATGATCAAATAGGTAGGGATCAAAGAGTGTCCGAAATATTAAGGGCATATTCCTCCCTATTTTTGATAACACTGGAGCAAACAAATGCTACGGGGGTATCATCCTTCCCCGTGCTATGCTTCTCACGGATCCAAATGATCAAATAGGTAAGGATCAGAGAGTGTCTGAAACATTAAGGGCATATTCCTCATTATCTTCGGTAACATTGGAGCAAGCAAACGCTACTGGGGTATCATACCTCCCCGTGCTATGCTTCTCATGGATCCAAATGATCAAATAGGTAGAGATCAAAGAGTGTCCAAAACATTAAGGGCATATTCCTTCTTATGTTCGGTAACACTGGAGCAAGCAAACGCTATAGGGGTATCATCCCTCCCCGTGCTATGCTTCTCACGGATCCAAATGATCAAATAGGTAAGGATCAAAGAGTGTCCGAAACATTAAGGGCATATTCCTCCTTATGTTTGGTAACACTGGAGCAAGCAAACCCTACGGGTGTATCACCCCTCCCCGTGCTATGCTTCTCACGGATCCAAATGATCAAATAGGTAAGGATCAGAGAGTGTTCGAAACATTAAGGGCATAGTCCTCATTTTTGGTAACACTGGAGCAAGCAAACGCTATGGGGGTATCATCCCTCCCCGTGCT
The DNA here is from genome assembly GCA_019454045.1 of Zanthoxylum bungeanum. Lineage (NCBI taxonomy): Eukaryota > Viridiplantae > Streptophyta > Magnoliopsida > Sapindales > Rutaceae > Zanthoxylum > Zanthoxylum bungeanum. The sequence continues at coordinate 4,907 of SKCR01010101.1, forward strand.
ATGCTTCTCACGGATCCAAATGATCAAATTGGTAAGGATCAGAATGTGTTCGAAACATTAAGGGCATATTCCTCCTTATATTCGGTAACACTGGAGCAAGCAAACGCTATAGGGGTATCATCCTTCCCCGTGCTATGGTTCTCACAGATCCATTGGCCAGGCAAAATATGCGGGAACACATTCCTTACTGCTGTATTTCCCAAACCGGCCAGGACGGGCATCTTACGGGGGCGCTCCCTCCCCGCGATTATTATCCCGAAATATCCCTCATAAATATAAGTTATAGGGTAGTTACGCTCTAGCTTTGAGAGTTCGATACTACTATAAAGGGTTCACGTACTTCCTCATGCATTTTATCCCTTGACGCAGTCCTGAACCTCAAAAAATAAAATGAGTAGGGTCGGATCACTTCTGCCTAGGATTTTTATGATAGCACATGTGATTGGTATGTCACGGGTTTGGTGCCTTTCCTGATCTCGCCCACTTTCATAAACATAAATTTTGCTTTGCATGGTAGTCTCTAGGCGGTTCTGTTCCAGCTGTTTACAATTTTCTTTCCAGCTTTCCTCATTCAAACCAAAATTGAAAAAGTCCGATATATCAACACCGGGATGTTTCCATGGTATTTCTTCAAAACCATCAATGTCAACTTCGAATATAGTCTTGTGAGAAGGAAGTGTAAACTCCAGTCCATGCCCTTCCATATTGGCTCCAGAAGTAAACATTCCAAAACTAGGATGAAATCCTTCTGCATGGGAGGAGCAGTTTTCATTCCTGCTAGCCGCCAATCCCCTCTGCCACGACCAACAGTAACACCTATGTTGAGTAGTGGACGAACATGACCTGGGGCGCCTCCGGTGCCAATAGTAGCCGAGCCAGGTATCGGAGCTCCATCAGGTCTTAAATACTTAAACTGAGAATGATAATGATTATGATACGTAAAATGATTGTTATACCAAATCTTTACCGTAGTAGCAGTAACAGCTGTTGTCGCAGCCACAACTCTATTCGCTCTCTCTACCGTTCCTTCCTTCTCCGGCTCTCCCTCGCCCATTTGGGCCGCTGTATCGTCACTTCCCCAATCTTGTTCCTCCACCACCAACCCTTGATGATTATTCGCATCCACATCAGAAATTATCACCAGTGGGTCCCCGTCTTCGTCATCGTCATCACCGCCGCCTTTATCAATCAATATCGGCCCATGAATCTCCTCGTTCAATATTATCTGCAAATCATCCTCACTGTCGCTCTTTAGCTCTCGCTTCTCCAAATTCTGTGAAGGTTCGGTCTTGGCAGATTGATCTATCTCATTCTCTGTGGTAGCCAAAATGGGAGTGTTACGTACCCTAAACATCGAAGGATTCTCGCCATTGCACTTAACAGGCTGTTGCTCGATGATTTTGGTGGCCTTAGCTTCGCTCCGTTTGGCTTCATCTTCTTTTTTACTAAAAAACTATTAGAAGAATGAGAAGTCGGAGCTGGAGTAGCCATCACAATCAGAACCTGGGCCTCACCGAAGATGTAGATGCTTACCGGTGAATTTTTTCTTCACCAACGCTACCAGTCCCGGGACCGCCACTTGGAGCCCAATCATGCGACCTTTTAGTAGACACTGATTGAGCTTTTCTAGGAACCGACATGCCAATCATCTTGTCGGCGGCCTTCCAGGTACTGGTGGTTGTTGTCGTTGTAGTTGTGGATGTAACCGACGGCGGTGTTCTTCTGAAAAATTTAGACGGTGGCGGAAAACTCCTACGAGTGTGATTGCTATGATTATTATTACTATTGCTATTTGGATTATTACTATTATGATGATAATGGTGGTGATTGTTGTTGTGATGATTCAACAATGGCGAGGATGATATGGATGGATTTGGTGGTAGAATCCGTATAGAAGAAGAATTTCCTCCACCTCCGTCGTTGTCGTCGTCATCTTCATCGTCGTTCACACTCTCTTCTGAAGTGTCATCGACACCGTCTTCCCTCATACTCATGTGCATAAACTTATCACTTCTCCACCTTTTACTAATCCTGTTAAGCATATCTCTCTCTCTTTCTCTGTCATGGTCACAGTCTCGGTCACGTTCGCATTCCCGTTCACGATCACGGTCTCGATCTCGGTCCTTCTTTCGATCTCTTAGCCTCGCCATCTCTCGTAAATCTAATACCCCATCTTTTGGAGAGTCTCTGAGACTGTTATTACAGTGCCGTCTTCTCGACAAGACATTTGACACAACCATAGTAACACATCTTCGTGCTTCCCTGTTTTTGTCCATCCTTTCCATCCAATCCGTAGTAGAACACCCTGACGATCGGTGATTTCCGCCTTCTGCCATTGCCTTATTTTGTGAATTGCTTTTGTTGAAGTTCCCCACAGACGGCGCCAACTATTGAAGGAGGATTGCCTCGGGAGTAATATTCCCATATTGCCCCGAGACCAAAATCAGCCGTCAACACAATTTTTTCTTCAATGCAATTTTAGCAGCTCTGATTCTGGCTTAAATATTAAGGACAATCATTGCTTTGATTGTGGACAATCTTTTGCTGGGATTTTAGTATCGTCTTTGCAAACCTGGTTCTGATCATTGCAGCACATGTACTTTTTTCACAATCAACCAAGTTCCAGGAAATGCCTCCCAATGTTTTTGGTTTCTTACGATTAGACTCACCATCAGGTTCAAGAAGAGCATTGTTGTATGTCCGTTTCTCACCAACCATGGGCTCTGTAATGATATTTTGGCATATTTTGAAACTGAAAGAATAAACTACAAGAATTTAGAAAAATGGATGAATTGAAGAGGGCTTAGAGAAGAAAGATTGAAAGATTAACCGAGAGACCGAGAAGTGGGTTTGAGGAACTTGTTACCGTTAGAAATCATTTTCTTGGGCTTCAGTCCGAAAGAAAGATGAAAAATTGAGAGACTTTCCTGAGTGAAGTCGGTTTCCTGAGAACAGAGTTATGATTTAAGTGGGAGTGGAAAATAGCAAACGCGGTTAAATCATTAAATGCATCTATACTGGAGCCGTTGATGAGCCAATGATAACCATAACTTAACGGTCCTTTTTTTTCAAAATTTTTTTAGTTATATTTAATATCGATTTTCCCTGTTTCTTACTCTTCCAATAAAAGGTTATTTATATTTTTTAATTAATTGATACTTTTGATAGTACGGAGAAGTATGGATTGAAATTAGGAATTTTGGATATTAAATGATTGATTGTTAGTTTTGGTAAGTAGACATGTGGAGATAAAATTGAAGGAAAAAACCGCCAATAGAAAAATTTACCGAAATAAAGTAAAAAATAAATTAGGAAATATATTAAATGTCTTCGATCGGATCGAGACGGTGAATATATGAGCGGTGAGTCACTAATTATCTAAAAGATAATGAGATTCTCGCTCAACATACTCCTCCGGATATTCTACCGCACAATGAAGTGTCTGAAAGAAGAAATCATACATTATTAGATATGGTCCCATCTATGTTGTGTTTTACATATTTACCCTATTACTTATGGGTTATGCTCTTTTTACTACCGCTCATATTTTCAATATGATTTCTTCTAAAGCTGGTCCTACGACTCCGTATAAGATATGGACCTGCAGGAAACTAAATCTTAATTATATTAGGATTTAGGGCTATCCTGCATACGTCAGGATGGCACAACAGAATAAGCATTTTCCTCAAGGTATAATTTTAGGTTTGTTGGATATCCTTCAAATACGAAAGGATATTTATTCTATGATACCGAGCATCGAAACGTGTCTGTAGCTCGCTTCGCTAAATTTTTTGTAATAGAATTTATGTCTGAAAGAGGTAATCATAGACAGGTTGAACTTGATGAAGTAAACATGAAACCAACAAATGACATGAGTAACTAGAAGTTCTAGTAGATGATGAACCTTCGTCACACAAACTCCGTAGGTCCGTTAGGGTATCTAAACCTTCTGATCTCTTGTGTTTGATAAAAGAAATGAGTCATGATGTTCTCTTGATTGAAGAGACTGACCCTTATACTAATAGAGAAGTGAAGTTGGAAATCGACTCTGTAACGTGGCAAGAGGCCATGAAATCTGAGTTAGACTCTATGCATATGAATCAAGTTTGGGACTTGGTTCTACTTCCTGATGGAATTGTTCCTATCAGTTTTAAATGAGTTTAAAAAAAGAAGGGAGGATCTGATGGAAATGTTGAAACCTTTAAGGCCTGACTGGTATCTAAATGTTACAAGAAACGACTTGGTGTCAGCTACGATGAAACTTTTTCGCCAGTAGTAATGCTAAAGTTTATTAGGATTTTATTATCTATTGATGCTTACCATAATTGTGAGATTTGGCATATGGATGTCAAAACGACTTTTCTGAATGGATTTCATGACGAATAAATTTATATGGAACAGCTGGAAGGTTTTGTATCAAGTGAAAATTCGGGCATGGTAAGTAAGCTTAAGAAGTTTATTTATGGACATAAAAAAGCTTCACGAAATTGAAATTTGATTCTATGAAATAATCAAATTTTCTGGTTTTCTCAAGAATTCAGAATAATCATGTGTGTATAAAAAGGCTAGTGGAAGTATGGTAGTGTTTTTAGTACTCATGTCAAAGACATCCTGATCATTGGGAATGATATCGGGACTATGTAGAGTGTTAAAGCTTATGTCTGTAAAAAATTATCTATCAAGAACCTGGGAGAAGCTTCCTATGTCTTAGGCACAAAAGTCTATGAAGATAGAGAAATAAAGCTTATTGGGTTATCATAATCAACGTACATAGACAAGATCTTGGAACGGTACAATTTTGGTAACTATAAGACATTAAATAATCCTTTCAGACATGGTATTCATCTTTCAAAGAATATGTGTCCACCAATAAAAGATGAGAATGTTAGAATGTCCAATCAACCTTCGCTTCGTGTTTCGGCAGCATCATGTATGTCATGTTATATACTAGGCTTTATATCAGCTTCGTGGTTAGTATAACTAGTAGATATCAGTTCAATCTAGGAAATGACCATTAAATATATCCTAAAGTATCTAAAGGGTACTAAGGATAAGTTTTTTATTTATGGAGGAGATGAACTGCAGGTTAAAGGGTAAATGGATTCAGAGTTCCAATCGGATCCTGATGATAGAAAGTCTACATCAGGATTTGTGTTTACCCTTAATAGAGGTGTAGTTTGTTGGAAAAGCTTCAAATAGGGGTCCAAAATCGATTCCACCATAAAGACGGAATATATTATAGCTTCATAAGCTGCAAAAGAAGCTATTTTGGTTATGAACTTTATCACGGAGTTGGGAGTTGTCCGAAGTATCGAGAATATGATTCTATTATACTGCGATAATAATTGAGCCATTACGCAAGCAAAAGAATCAATGGCGCATCAGGAATCGAAACATGTGGAACGAAAGTTTCATATCATTTGAGAGATTACATCGTGAGGGTACATTATTTTGTGCAAGGTCCCGAGTGAAGATAATGTAGCAGACCCGCATACCAAGGCTATTCCTCCCAAGTTATTTGATAAATATGTGGAGTCGATGGGCATTAGATACAATCCATATTGGCACTAGAGCAAGTGAGAGAATTTTTTAAGGTTGGTACTCGGAACGCCAATTTTTATATTGTACTTCCCTGAAAATACTTATGTAAATATTTTATTATGAATAAAATAAACAGTTTCTTTAATATTATATCTTTTACAATGCGGTAAAGACGTAACATACCTTATAATGATTTGTTATGATACAGTTGTAAGAATATCACAACTGACATTTAGTTGTATCATAACAGTATCATTTTCAAAACTGTTCCTGGGCAAGGTTTACAATACTTAATCGGTAAGTAAACCCACGGAGATCGGTACCCATCGTATATTAGAATCTATGATTTCAATGGTTGATACTCAATGAAACATGAATCTCAAAGACTCGTACAGACATGTATGTGTTAATATCAGATAAACATTGAACGACTCACCAAAGATTATTAAAAGATGGTACACCAAGGTCAATAACAATTTTCTGGAATTGAGTAGCATATTGATTCTTTTATTTGAGATACCACTGTGGATATATGAGATATCCTCTATGCTTTGATAGCAGTCACGCACTGACGTATTCGGTCAGACTTCCGCTTATTCGTTGGGTGTAGACTAATTCTCAATATATCTTGTGTGTGTCAAGAAATGATATGTCAGTTCTGTGTACAGAGCATAAATATTAAATATGGGATTAGCAATCTGTTAAATCTATGGGCTCGTGGTACACTGTAGAAGTGAGTTCTAAGTGCTATTAAGAGATCGCTAATTAATACGTCGACATGATTATACCTAAAGAGATTTGAAGTTTATATATGTATCTCTGGTATAATCTGGATACCTGTAATAGAGGGATTATACATATGAAATGACCTCGACTTGTAGATTTCAACGAGTTTATCTATGGTCGTCATAATTTACGGGTGGTAAATTATGGACACGAAAGTGGATTTCATGAAAGATATGTCTAAACGTTGAGAGTCTCATATAATGAAATATATTTGTCGATCACTAGGGCAATAATTATGAATAATATTGATTATTTATAAATAGTTTAATGGTTAAATGAATAGATACATGCAAAGGGACTTTTTGGTCATTTATTAATTAATGTGTATTTGTATTTCATATACAATTTTATTAAATACATATTAATTAATTGTCCAATAAGATTTTTGAAAAATATCATAAATATAAGTATTTTGATTATTTAATGTAAATATTATATATATATATATATATATAATATATATATATATATCTAGATATTTATATTTAATAATTATTTGATTATTTAATTGTTAAATAATTAAAGTAATTAAAATAGTAATATCTAAAGTAGTGATTGAGCTTGGAAATGGCAAAGTGTAATTGGTTACACTTGGATTTTACTATATGGAAAATATCTTAAAATTGATTTTGCTTTGTTTTAAAGTTCAGCATTAGATCCGTAAACCAGATCTTTTTAAGCAAGTACACCTTGGTGTGCGTGTGCGCGTGTACGTACGAGCGTGTATACGCGCTTGCGGGCGCGAAAAAATATGCCACATAAGCATAAGACAGCAAAGTGATAAGATTAAAAAATTAAAAATATATTTTTTCTTTTAATCCCAATTTTCGGCTAAGACTAGGAAATATAAAAGGTTTTATTTTTTTTTTTCATAAAATTAGATTAAGCATTTAAAGAATACAAAAGTTAGAAAGTTGAGAGAAAAAGAAAAAAAGTTAAAGCAAAATTTCAAAGAAATTTGAAATTAAAGGTAATTTCTTCATTTTTTTAAAAAATTGGAAATTGTTCCTATGATTCCATAGTTTAACATATGATTTCATATTTATTTTTCATTCTCTTGATTTTGTGTTGAGATTCTTGAAAGCTTGATAATAGGATATATGCATGTATGATATTTAAAGTAAGCTTGTTAATGGTTAATAAGTGTTAGGGTTGGTGCTTATAGCGCCAATTTCCTGTTGTATTTCCTTGTAAATACTCTTGTAAATGTTTTATTATGAATAAAATAAGCAGTTTCTACAGTATAATATATCTCTTTATATGGTAAAGACATAATTTACCTTAGAATGATTAGTTATGATACAGTTGCAAAAGCGTGGCAACTGACATTGAGTTGTATCATAATGTTATCATTCTTAGACTGTTCCTGGTCAAGGTTTACACTACTTGGTCAGTAAAGTAAACCCATTAAGACCGGTATATGTCGTATACTGGAATATTGAATTCCAATGGTTTCTCAATGAACCTTCAGTCCTAAAGACTCACATAGATGTTTAAGTGTTTATAGCGGAAAAACATTGAACGACTCACTGAAGATTATTAATGGATGGTACACCAATGTCAATGAGAATCTTCTCGGGTTGAGTAACATAAATGATTCTTTGACTTGAGTTACCAATGTGGGCACATGAGACATCTTCCACACTTAGATGGCAGTTATGTCACCCACCTATTACGGACAGACCTCCGCCTGATCATTGGGTGTGGACAGATCCTCAAGATGTCTTGTGTATGTCAAGATAGGATCCGTTTGTTCGGTGTACAGAGCATAGGTAGTATATATATGATTAATAATCAGATAAAAACCATGGGCCTGTGGTACATTTTAGAAGAGAGTTCTAAGTGTTCTTTTTTATGGATTACTACTAGAGACGTCGACGGAATTGTCTCTATAGAGATTTGACATTTACATCTATATCTCTGGGATATATCCAGATAACTGTGATGGAGGAATTAAACATATGCCATGACCTCGACCTGTATGATTCAGAGAGTGGTCGTCATAATTTACGAGTGGGTAAATTATGGACACGAAACTAGATTTCGTGACGGATATACCTGAATCTAGATAGTCTCACCTACGAAATATAATCGTAAAGCACTAAGGAAACCTTTATGAATAATATTGATTATTTATAATTCGTTTAAAGGTTAAATGAAATATACACGCAAAGGGATCTAATGGTCATTTTCTAATTAATATGTATTTGTATTTAATGAATAATTTTATTAAATACACATTAATTAAATGTCAAAAAGTGATAATTGACATATAACATAAATATATATGTATTTGAATATTAAAAGAAAATATAATACATATATTTAAAATATTTATATTTAAATAATTGTTTAATTGTTAAATAATTAAAGTAATTAAAATATAAATATCTTATGTTATGATTACTTTAGGTAATGACTTTAGTTGATTAATTTGACTTGTTGTAAATCATTAAATGTTATAATGATCAAATACACAAGTGGATTAACTGGATTTAAATGAAACAAAAAAAATTTAGATATTTTTATTTACCCAATATTCAGCCAAAGGCTTAATTAAGAAGTATAAATTATTTTGTTTCATTTTTCATTCATTAGGTTAAGTTACCAAAAACATTACATAGACAGTTTAGAGAAAAGCTGAAGAACAATAAGAAAAACCTTCAAAATAGTTTGATTTTGTAAATTTTTTTCTTAAACTTTTCAACTAAGAAATTATTTCTATCATGCTTATGTAACATCCCTGGTCTGGGAAATGCTACCGACAGGGAATAGGCTCTAATATTCCTATGAGCCTCTGTCTTTATGACTATACACTACACTATTACTCCTTTCTCAATCAAACACTTAAGTATGGAACCAATGAAAAACTCATCAACATGAAATACAAACTCAATTGTAAACTTAATAACCTTTTTTTTTACAATGACTATCACATTACTTAAGATTAATATATGACACATGTCTAACTCTAACTGGACTCTTACTCTCTCCATGTCTTGGACTACTGGACTCCATACCTTAGTGACTGCATCAGTATCTGTTCTCCCGAGTTCGTCTTCTGAGAATACCTACAAAATAAGAAAACTGAGAGTGGGGGGTTAGATCGATTGGATAATAAAAATGACTGAAATACTGAAATAAAATCATTTGGTTCTAAAACCAAAGTTTCAGAATTAAATTATATGAAACCTCTTTTTATGAACACTTTACTTCGAAAACTTTGTTATAAATCTTATCTTTCTGATTTTACTTTCGAAAGTCTAGTTTCTAAAAAATTTTTCTAATCTCTGATTTTCTGAAAATTGCTATAAACTACTTTGTATCTGAAAACCTTGATGTATGAGGGCGTTACATATCGCCGTCCCCCCCATATCCCTAACTGGAGCCAGCGATGCAAATCCATGACTTTGGGGCGTTACGTATTGCCGTTCCCCAAAGCATGCCACTACCGTCCCTAAAATTGGTGGTTTTGGGGCATTACGTATAGTCATCCCCCAAGCCAGAAGCTAGAACTGGGGGTGCAGATCTATGCTACCATCCAAGCTCTAAAACAATAGTCTATGGGCGTTACATATCACCGTCCCCCTAGCCCTAAACTAGGATCTGAGGGCGTTACATATCGCCATCCACTTAATCCTCTATATGTTCACATGTTTATGTCCGTCAATTCCAACTATATCAAGTTGCATATTGGGGTGGGTTTTTTCCCTTATGCCCAAAAAAAAAATAAAACAAATGTTTTAAATCTCAAAGTTGTATAAACATTTCATTTAGCATAAAGCTGAAAATAAGTATGGCTAACGCCCTATGTGCTGAAAAAGTAAATCTCGTTTCATAAATAATAAATCAATTAGAAAATCAACTTGAAAAGAGAAATGTCCACTCACTGATGGGAATCTAGCTGGAGCTGTATTACTTCGACGAAAGAGAATACGATTCCTTCAATGGTCTATAAATGATATATTGGTTAGATTACAAACCATGAGATGAGTTTCGAAACTGAGTTAAACTTTTTCAATTCAAGTCTGTACTATTGTCTATCCGGAACTAATCATAAGGACCTTTTATCATTTATATATCTTGGAAATCTAATTACAAATGATAAAAGAGCAATTTCCTTTGTCACATAGTTAATTTGTACAACAACACCATGATATGTACAAATAGTGATGATATGGGTCATAACTGTCCAACATGGATTTCTGGTGGGACTTTGGTTCCTTTGATTGAGCAATGGTGCCCGTATTGTCACAGTACATCATGACGCCATTCTTTATCGCGGGAAGCACTTCCAGTTCTGTGATGAACTTCTTTATCCTGACTGCTTCTTTAGCTGCTTCAGATGTTCTAATTACTCGGCTTCAGTGGTGGAGTCCGTTGTAGTCGACTGCTTTGAGCTTTTCCAACTGACATCACCACCATTCAAAGTAAACAGATATCCTTTTTGCGATCTGATGTCATCCCTATCTGTTTGAAAGCTCGCATCACAGTAAATAATGACTTTCATCTCAGGACAGTCTCCATATGACAAAAACTTATCATTAATTCTTCTTAGATACTTGAGGATTGTTTTGACAACTGCCCAGTGTTGCTCACTAGGATTTGCCTGATACCTTCTCATTATGTGAAGGGCATAATAGACATCAAGTCTTGTACATAACATGTCGTACATGATCGATCCTATTGTTGAAGCATAAGGGATCCTACTTATACGCTCTCTATCTGAAGGAGTATGTTGACATTGCTCCTTAGATAATTTTATTCCATGACAAGTAGGTAAATTACCTCTTTTGGAATCTTTCATTTTGAATCTTTTCAAAACTTTATCTATGTACACAGATTGAGAAAGTCCTAACAACCTCTTATATCTATCACGGTAGATCTTAATGTCGAGGATGTAGGCTGCTTCTCCCAAATCTTTCATGGAGAAGTTATGAGATAATCATTGCTTGGTAGCTTGCATCATTGGAATATCATTCCCGATGATTAATATGTCAGCGACTACACATGCTCAAAGCATATGAGACATCAAGTCGAGTATATATCATGACATACATGATCGATCTGACTGCCGAGGTGAACTGTAGGCATTGTATTTTCGCATTTGAAACCCGATGATGATTCTTATTTGGAGGCACTACCTTTTAAGTCACGGAAGCCGCAGGAAATGGACATCGGAAGGGAAAAAGATGGAATCAATACTTTGTCAAATTTGAATCGCTTGTTTAGCTTCGAGCTCGCTGGTAGACCTCCGTTTTAAAGCACCTTTAGTCTAAAAAAAATCTGTAAACCACTTAACCTCGGCCCAAAATCCCCACAAGCCCCTTCGCCTTGACCTAAAACCCCTGCAATCCCACACACCTAGCCCACACAAACCAAACCCACTAATGAAAGGCCCCACACGCCCAACCAAGGCCCACACGCCCATATCACCCTAAAATACCTCCAAATTAAATCAAATATTTAATTAAATATTAATTAAATAATGTAATTGAATTAAATAAAGTATTAAACCATTTACCAAATTAAATAAGACAGAAAATATAATTATACCAAATTAAAATATTTTAACTTTCTAACTTAAAATATTATATACTAAATTAAAGAAATATTATGCCTAATTAAAATCAATCATAACCAATTAAAGAAATATTATGCCTAATTAACACCAATCAAATATTCAACCTTCCTAATCACCAAAATTTATCCCCCCCAATCAATCAAATCTCTCCCTTTTGATATGATTGTTTTCCTTTCAAAACCATGCAATCCCTAATTCTTCCCCTATCACTATATAAACAAAAAACCCTAATCATCATGGATCTCTCTCTAGCCATTCACGTATACACATAAATAATAAGAAATAATTTTCCTCTTCTAAAACTCTAATACACTGCTCACACAAAAATAATAACACAAAAAAAAACCTACTCAGACAGCCACCTTAAACACACGTAGCATGGCTTCTTCCCTGAACACAAACTGAAACTACATGGAAATTCACAAATCAAAACCAAAAGCCACACAGCCATGGCCACCATTAGCCAAATAACCACCCATCGCAACCTCCTAATGAGAGCTGATTCACGACCTGGCCATGCACCAAAACATATAAACCATAATAGATTTCCAATCTCCACGTGAATTGAACAAACCAAAAACCATACACAGCAGACTTCCATTACCAATAGCCTTCATCCCTCACGCCATTAAAACCCATCAGCCCCCACGTTCACGTCCCCTACGCCCTTAGCTCGCCACTTACCCACACAAGCCTACTTCATGTGATCACCCTCCAACACACCACATAGCCTCTACTCGGCAAACAAACACAGATAGCACAAACAAAGACGCCACCAGCCTCTCACCCTTCCCCCTCACTGATCGAAACTAAAGTCTATTCGGCCACACTTACAGATAAGCTTCTCAAATCAGTCACTCACGCATAATCACCATCAACAAGCAACCCTCACATGTAGCCCTCCTTTCACTCACATAGCCCTAAATCCCTCTCTTCAGCCACTACTTCACGCCAATAATCACTCACCTTCACGCATTAATTGACAACCACTCAGACCACTCACATAAACACCACTAGCTCTCACAAACAGCCACATTTACGCCTAAAACAGTGAACAATTAGCCCTTAAACTGTCTTGCAAATCACCTAAAAAACAGTAATAAAAAAAATTACACTTTAAACCCCTAAAACAGTGGGTAAAAATCTGCACTTTGAGCCTTCAAAATCACCCAAAACCGTCCACTAAGACACCAAAACAGTGACCAAAATATAGCAGCAAAATGGAGTCAAAACAGTGGCTTGAGCAGTGAAACCGCGAGGGAAAACGCGAACCAGTGAATCGGGAAAGTTAAGGAGCTTTAACCCTTCCGATCTCCGTTAAAACGCAAGTCCGAAAGTCGGCAAAAAAGGTTAGACCTGAGGGTCTTTTTCACACTCATTTTCAGTTTTATCTTTATTATTTATTGAGTTTTGTTCGCATGATTATTATGTTAAAATGCATGTTGTGGCCCTTGAGTAGATAAATATGCATGTATTATGAATATGATGTGTGTTGTGGCCCTTGATTAAAATGGAAAATGTGTTGCCTTTTGTGGTATATAGGATGGAAACTCGGATATAAATTTCATAGCCGATTCTGAATGGACGGTAATATGATCTGTACTCGGGATACAATTCCAAGTACCACTCGAGTAAACGGCACATATTTGTTTATTTTGAGTTGTTTAATTATTCTGTAATTTAAATTTCTGCATGTTATTTATTTATGTAATGATGAGAAAAGCGCATGGGCTCAGTAAGTGCGATGAAAGGTCCTCTAATTGAAGAGGTTAAAATCCTTTACCATGATGATTCGCCGCACCAGACGATGTATATTTGATTGGATGTGAGATATGTTCAATCGGGTATACGAAATCCGATATCTTTATAATTACTTTTATTTCACATATATGCATTGTGTTAATTGTACATAGGCTTAGTAAGTGTGATGAAAGGTCCTCAATTGAAGAGGTTAAAATCCTTTGCCACGATACTTTACCGTGCAGAATAAGGTGTATTCGATAGTGTGAGATGTTTTCAATCGGATACACGAAGTCCGATATCATTTTCTTTACTTTTTATATGCATTGTATTATGTGCGCATGGGCTTAATAAGTGGGATTAAAGGTCCTCTATGTCGAGGGGTTAAAAGCCTTTACCACGATATTTTGACGCGCATCTTGCCATGTCATTTATCCTTTTGCATATCATCACTTTATTTACGCATGCATTACATTCTAATGCGCATGGGCTAACTAAGGTGGATTAAAGGTTCTCTATTCGAGAGAAATGCCTAAAGGCTACCTTTACCACGATGTTTTGCCGCGCCTCTTATTATGTCATTTATCATTTTGCATATCATTGCACGTCTATTCTGTACTCATAATTGCCTCTCTAGTTATTTATTTTCATTATGTGCTCAATTATCCTTCCTTAATATGCATGCTTGTATGAATGTTATTTGTTTGCGCTTCTATGTCAATCAATGTGAAATTATATGTTTGTCGTCATTGTGATTTTCTTGATATCGCATGCTAGCCGCTATGGTTTATTTGTGTTTCTGTATCCATGAATATTATGCATTTATAAGATTACATTGTCACTATCATTCTGATTCATTTTTATGCATGCTTGTATAATTATGGCTTATTTACGTTTCTGTGCTCGTGAATGTTATATGTTTATGATGTTATATGCTTTCTGTATGTCAATCCATCTTTATGCATGCAAATTTGGACAAATGTTATATGCAAACTTAGATAGGAGCCTTGTACTTATGCATGTGAACTTATAAATAAAATACCCTTGGGAATGTATGTTGCTAGACTCGATTAAACTATTGCATAAATCATTTATTACAAGTGGCATAAGTAAGGGACCATTCTGAACCCAATGGTTTGAGGTCTTCCCTTGCGTGGGGTGAGTACGGCCTTAAATCATTTTCCCGGTTCACACCGGGTGGCGACTCCATTATTCTCTGGTTTAGTCCCCCGTGGGCTACTCCGTACTCCCAACCGGGCCGCGAGCCCGGAACAACATGCGTCCCAGCTTCCTGTGTCGCCACAGTCTGGCGACTCCATTGGGGATAGAGAATCGGCCTCGAAATAATATCTTGTAATATTATGATTTGTGCTTTAAGTTAACCGTACTGTAGTGGGTTGAATTGGGTGTAATCAAAGGCATTGTTAAGGCTATGTGATGGTTCGATGTCTTCCTTCACTCACTACATTTTCATAAGGAAAAGATGTGAAGATACCGAGATAATCATTGCTTGTAGCTTGTTATGACAGACTAGTTTGGAGGACTCGTTGTTTATTCCTGACACCAAGCGATAAGAGCCTAAGAGGCTTGGGTACTTAAGAGAGCCTCGTTCCACCCTCCATCTGGGGAATCTACAATGGGAAATCCATTCGACAGTTAGTCATAAACCATAACTTGTTGGCACATACCGAAAGGTATAAAAAAGGTGCACTCACTTGGTCGCTTAAACCCTTGAGTGGGGAGTCCTAGTTGGGTAATCCTTCGTCAACGAGAGTCTTTGTCTACACTTCGATAAATCCACACATGGACCATAATTATGTACTGTCCTTTTATGTTTACGTTTGGGAACGTTGTCGTTTGGATCCATTTGGACTTTTTGTCTTGAGGTATAGGCTTGTTGGGCAATTTTAAGTGGGACAAGAATGTATCTTATGATGATTGGGCCAAAAAAATACTTATAAAACGCCAATGGCCCATTATATGCTTGTGTTTAGGAACATTATCATTTGGATATGGTTGGACTTCTTGCCATGAGATGTGAACTTGTTGGGCCATTTAAACTGGGACGAGTTCACTCCCAAGACAGTTAGCCCAAAAGCTTCTAAAATGATGATGGGCCGATCTGTGTGAAATTTTTAATGAGTTGATATATTTCTTGTATCGCATGCATCTTATTCATCTCATGCATACATATATCTTGTTGACACCCTCTATGTCTATAAAAGACATCATAGATTCCTGTTGGGTTAATGAAGAGAAACACTCACTAAAAGACGGTAAAAGGCATAAGTACATCAGAGAATGAGGTATCCCATATGGATCAGTTTGAGAACAGTCTCGCCAAATTTACTGAACAGTTACAAGCCTTGACTACTGCTATGGCTGGTATAGCTGTACCCCATGCTGGGGGAAGTTATGAGAATGTGAGGTGTGAGGAGCCTCTGAATGGGTTGGGGGATGATATCCCCACTTTTTATGACGCTATAGTAGAATATGCAACAGGCCGAATGATTGGGTCTCAGGTAGAATTTCAGAAGCTTTGGGATCAGGTTGAAACAGTTACCCGTAAAATGAGGGGTAAAAATGAGGAGTTGTTAGATTATGAGGCAATGACCTTTGAAGAACAATTGCCAGCTTAATTCAAGATGCCAGATATGGCTAAGTTTAACAGGAATGAAGATCCGAGAGTCCATCTGCGGCAGTATGTTTCAGTTATGAGTTCAGTAGGCCTTTCACTACGCCAAGTTCAGAAAATGTTCGGGATGTCGCTCGAGGGGGCACCTGTAGTCTGGTATTAGAGTCTCGAGAAGAAGGTCAATGAAGAGTAGAGGGAATTGGCAGATGTATTTCTAAAATAGTATGTGACAGACTTGGAGATTGATTTGTCACTCCGTGATTTGGAGAACACTAAGCAGAAGCCGGAGGAAAGCTTCAAAGAGTATGTAGACCACTGGAGAAGCCAGCTCCTGAAAATACAGACTCGGCCCTCAGAGAATGACCAAATTAAGAAGATTATCAAGGGTACTAAGCCCTCCATATATGGAAAGTTGAGGAGGATGACCTCCATGATTATTGATTTCCGACAGTTGAGAGAGACTGTTATGGATATTGAAGAAGATGAGGTTGAAAACAGAAAGTTTTATGGCCAGAATAGAAGAATTTTTGGGGGGCCTTCTGAGACCAAGCCCGATACTACCGAGGTCGCTACCGTCAAGAACATACGATTCTCCAATCTTGGTAGACCTTTTTCAAATGTATTTGAAAAGCTGAAAATGCAAGGACTTCTAAAACCTTTGGAACTTAGGCCATTTCCGAACCTTATGCCACCATAACTCAACCTAAACCAGTATTGTTACTTCCATCAAGAAAAAAGCCATGACACTGACAACTGCACCCGCCTTAGGCATAAGGTCCAAAACCTCATTGACTCCCATAAAATACCCAATCCAAAAAAAGAACAACCTAACACACACATGAACCCTCAACCATAAAGCCACTCAACCACCCAGGCTTCTTGCATTGAGATAAAGATAACACTGAAGAACCATAGGCCAAGGAAGAAGTCAATGTTGCGATTGATGAAGTTATTCCTCATAGTTTATTTGATCCTGCATTTTTAATATAGACATTGATTTAGTCTACATGTTCGAACCATTTTCTTAAATGATAATAAAGACGTTCATTTCGCTGAATCTCTTCTACAATATGAGTATATTTGAGAAAAGCATTCAACCTTGGTACTATGAAATTTAGTGATGTTCAGAAACACGGGGAATCCTCGGAAGAAGTAAGTAGAAGAGGTAGGATAGTCATTCAGAAATTGGGAAACGAGGCACTGAGACTGTCAGACTTGGAAGGGAATGAGTTCACCGAGCCGATCAATGCGGATAGATTGAAGCAGTACTTTGCCTGAGGAATAGAAGAATGGTCATCAAGGGAATTGGCGGAAGACCTAACCCAACGAGATGAGAAACTCATTCACGCATGCATACACGTAACATATCTTGCATTCCTTTTTGTGTGTTTGTGTTTGTTTTGTATTCACAGGTTTTGAAGAAGAAATAGAGAAAGAGGCAAATGAAAGCCAATTAGAAGCATCAATATGACATCAGCAGCTTGGGGACGAGTCCCAGGGTTGAGGCCCATGCCAGTATCAGTCCGGGGGCGAGGCCCACCTCCGTACCAATTTGGGGGGCGAGGCCCCACGTCAGTATCAGTTTAGGGGCGAGGCCCACATCAGTATCAAATTGGGGGCGAGACCCATATCAGTATCAGTCTGGGGGCGAGGCCCACAGTCAGCCCAGTTCGGGAATAAAGCCCACATTCAGTGTAATTCCGGAACAAAGCCCAAAGTCAGCTCAGATCGGCGATAAAGCCCATATACAGTACAATTCAGAAGAAGAAAGCCCACAGTTAGTACAGTTCGGGAATACCGCCCAAGAGAACAAAGCTCTCTCTCAACACAGTTCGGGAATATAGCCCAGAGGAGAATAAAGCTCTCTCTCAACACAGTAGGGGAATACAGCCCAAGAGAAAAAGCTTTCCCTCAGCACAGTTCGGGAATACAGCCCAAGAGAACAAAGCTCTCCCTCAGCACAGTTCGGGAACAAGGCCCAGGGGAATAAACCCTTATCTTAAAACAGTTCAGGAACAAGGCCTAGGGGAATAAAGCTCTATCTTGACACAATAGAGGAATACAACCCAAGAGAATAAAGCTCTCTCTCTACACAATTCGGGAATACATCCCAGAGGAGAATAAAGCTCTCTCTCAGCACAGTAGGGGAATACAGTCTAAGAGAACAAAGCTCTCTCTCACCACAGTTCAGGAATACAGCCCAAGGAAACAAAGCTCTCCCTCACCACAGTTCGGGAATACAGCCTAAGGGAATAGAGTTCTATCTCAACACAGTTTGGGAATACATCCCAATGGAATAGAGTTCTATCTCAACACAGTTCAAAAAATAAGCCCAAGAGAATAAAGCTCTATCTTAACACAGTTCGAGAACAAGGCCCAGGGGAATAAAGCTCTATCTTAACACAATTCGGGAACAAGACCTAGAGGAATAAAGCTCTATCTTAAAACAGTTCAGGAATAAGGCCCAGAGGAATCAAGCTCTATCTTAACACAATTCGGGAACAAGGCCCGGGGGAATAAAGCTTTATCTTGACACAGTTCGGGAATACAGCCCAGAGGAATAAAGCCTCATCTCAGCACAGTTCGGGAACTAAGCCCATATTCAATACAATTTGGGAAGGAAGCCTAAAGGTCAAAGCATCTCAGGATAACAAGTAAGTTAAGCAGCTGTCGAGCTAGGTAAGTAAAAATACATTGCACGTACTTTGATAGGATTGTTCAAATCACACACTACAAAAGTCCCATCAAAGTAGGGGGGGACTGTAGGTATTGCATTTTCGCATGTGAAACTCGATGATGAGTCTCATTTGGAGGCACTACCTTTCAAGTCGCGGAAGCCGCGAGAAACGGACATCGGAAGGGAAAAAGATGGAAATCAGTACTTTGTCAAATTTGACTCGCTTGTTTAGCTTCGAGCTCGCTGGTAGACCTCCGTTTTAAAGCACCTTTAGCCTAAAAAATCCGCAAACCACTTAACCTCGGCCCAAAATCCCCGCAAGCCCTTTGGCCATGACCTAAAACCCCTCAAGCCCACACACCTAGCCCATACAAACCAAACCCACCAATCAAAGGCCCCACACGCCCATATCACCTTAAAATACCTCCAAATTAAATCAAATATTAAATTAAATATTAATTAAATAATGTAATTGAATTAAATAAAATAATTAAACCATTTACCAAATTAAATAAGACATAAAATATAATTATACCAAATTAAAATATTGTAACTTCCTACCTTAAAATATTATATACTAAATTAAAGAAATATTATACCTAATTAAAATCAATCATAACCAATTAAAGAAATATTATGCCTAATTAACACCAATCAAATATTGAACCTTCATAATTCACCAAAATTTATCACCCTCAATCAATCCCCTAATTCTTCCCCTCCCTAATCATCTTGGATCTCTCTCTAGCCATTCACGTATACACACAAATAATAAGAAATAATTTTCCTCTTCTAAAACTCTACTACACGGCTCACACAAAAACAAGAACACAAAAAAAAACCCTACTCAGGCAGCCACCTTAAACACACGTAGCATGGCTTCTTCCCTGAACGCAAACTGAAACTACATGGCAATTCACAAATCAAAACCAAAAGCCACACAGCCATGGCCACCATTAGCTAAATAACCACCAATCGTAGCCCCCTAACGAGAGCTGGTTCATGGCCTGGCCATGCACCAAAGCATATAAACCCTAATATATTGCCAATCTCCACGTGAACTGAACAAACGAAAAAACCGTACACAACAGCCTTCCATTACCAAGAGCCTTCGTCCCTCACGCCATTAAAAGCCATCAGCCCCCACGTTCACGTCCCCTACGCTCTTATCTCGCCACTCACCCACATGTCTACTTTACGTGATCACCCTCCAACACACCGCATAGCCTATACTCGGCAAACAAACACAGACAGCACAAACAAAGACGCCCCCAGCCTCTCACTCTTCCCCCTTACTGACCAAAACTAAAGACCATTCGGCCACACTCACAGATAAGATTCTCACGTCAGTCACTCACGCATAATCATCCATCAACAAGAAACCCCTCATATGTAGCCCTCATTTCACTCACATAGCCCTAAACCCCTCTCTTCAGCCACTACTTCACGCCAATAATCACTCACCTTCACGCATTAATTGACAACTGCTCAGACCACTCACATAAAAGCCCACTGCCCCTCACAAACAGTCACCTTTACGCCTAAAACAGTGAACAATTAGCCCTTAAACTGTCCCACAAATCACCTAAAACTGCACTGAAAAAAATTACACTTTAAACCCCTAAAACAGTGAGAAAAAAGTTACACTTTGTGCATTCAGAAACACCCAAAACAGTCCACTAAGACACTAAAACAGTGACCAAAATACAGCAGCAAAACAACAGCAAAACGGAGTCAAAACAGTGGCTTGAGCTGCGAAACAGCGAGGGAAAATGCGAACCAGTGAATCGAGAAATTTAAGGAGCTTTAAGCCTTCCGATCTCCGTAAAACGCAAGTCCGAAAGTTGGCAAAAAAGGTTAGACCTGAGGTTATTTTTCACACTCATTTTCAGTTTTATCTTTATTATTTATTGAGTTTTGTTCGAATGATTATTATGTTAAAATGCATGTTGTGGCCCTTGAGTAGATAAATATGCATGTATTATGAATTTGATGTGTGTTGTGGCCCTTGATTAAAATGGAAAATGTGTTGCCTCTTGTGGTATATAGGATGGAAACCCGGACGTAAATTTCATAGCAGATTCCGAATGGATGGTAGTATGATCTGTACTCGGGATACAATTCCACGTACCACTCGAGTAAACGGCATATATTTGGTTATTTTGAGTTGTTTAATTATTCCGTCAATTAAATTTCTGCATGTTATTTATTTATGTAATGATGAGAAAAGCGCATGGGCTTAGTAAGTGCAATGAAAGGTCCTTTAATTGAAGAGGTTAAAATCCTTTACCATGATTTCACCGCGCCGGATGATGTATATTCGATTGGATGTGAGATATGTTCAATCGGGTATACGAAATCCGATATCTTTGTATTTACTTTTGTTTCATATATAAGCATTGTGTTAATTACGCTTGGGCTTAGTAAGTGCGATGAAAGGTCCTCTAATTGAAGGGGTTAAAATCATTTGCCACGATGCTTTGCCGCGTCGAATAAGGTGTATTCGATTGAGTGTGAGATATTTTCAATCGGATACATGAAGTCCGATATCATTTTCTTTACTTAATATATGCATTGTATTATGTGCACATGGGCTTAATAAGTGGAATTAAAGGTCCTCTATGTCGAGGGGTTAAAAGCCTTAACCACAATGTTTTGCCGCGCTTCTTGCCATGTCATTTATCCTTTTGCACATCATCACTTTATTTACACATGCATTACATTCTAATGCGCATGGGCTAACTAAGGTGGATTAAAGGTCTTCTATTCGAGAGAAATGCCTAAATGCTACCTTTACCATGATGTTTTACCGCGCCTCTTATTATGTCATTTATCATTTTGCACATCATTGCATGTCTATTCTGTACTCATAATTGCCTCTCTAGTTATTTATTTTCATTATGTGCTCAATTATCCTTCCTTAATATGCATGCTTGTATGAATGTTATTGTTTGCGCTTCTGTGTCAATCAATGTGAAATTATATGTTTGTCGTCATTGTGATTTTCTTGATATCGCATGCTAGAACCGCTATGGTTTATTTGTGTTTCTGTATCCATGAATATTACGCATTTATAAGATTACATTGTCACCGTTATTCTGATTCATTTTTATGCATGCTTGTATAATTATGGCTTATTTGCATTTCTGTGCTCGTGATTGTTACATGTTTTTGAAGTTATATGCTTGTCGTATGTCAATCCATCTTTATGCATGCAAATTTAGACAAAGGTTATATGCAAACTTAGATAGGAGCCTTGTACTTATTCATGTGAACTTAGAAATAAAATACCATTGGGTATGTATGTTGCTAGACTCAATTAAACTATTGCACAAATCATTTTATTACAAGTGGCATAAGTAAGGGAGCATTCTGAACCAACGGTTTGAGGTCTTCCCTTGCGAGGGGTGAGTGCGGCCTTAAATCATTTTCCCGGTTCACACCGGGTGGCGACTCCATTATTCTCCGGTTTAGTCCCATGTGGGCTACTTCGTACTCCCAACCGGGCCGCGAGCCCGGAACAGCATGCGTCACCCAGCTCCCTGTGTCACCACACGAATGGTATCCAATTCATGTTGTCTCTCTCATCTTGAGTTTTAGGACACATGTTCTTAGATAGATAGACACCATGTGATACTGGCAACAGTCCTCTTTTGGACTGATCCATGTTGAATCTCTTCAACACTCTGTCAATGTACGTACTCTAGGAGAGTCCAAGCAGCTTTCTAGATCTATCACGGTAGATCTTTATTCCCAGAATAAAGGCTGCTTCTCCCAGATCTTTCATGGAGAATTTCAATGAAAGCCAAGCTTTCACTAACGTTAGCATGGGAATGTCATTGCGTATTAGCAATACATCGTTAATAAAAAGGACAATAAAAGTCAGTGCTCTCCCACTAACCTTCTTTTATACACAAGGATCATCTTCGTTTTGAATGAAATCATATTCTTTTATGATCTCATCAAAAAGTTGGTTTCATGACCGCGATGCTTGATTCAGTCCATAGATGGACCGATTTAACTTACAAACCTTGTTTGCAAGTCTAGGCATGATAAAACCATTAGGCTATTGCATATAAACATCCTCCAAAAGGTTTCCTTTAAGGAAATCGGTTTTAACGTCCATCTGCCACATCTCGTAATCGAAATATGCAGCAATAACAAGCATTATCCGAATGGATTTAATAATGGCAACGGGTGAGAAAGTTTTGTGGTAATCGACACCATGTCGTTGACGATACTCATTCGCTACAAGCCTAGCTTTGTACGTTTGTATGTTGCCATCCTTGTCAGTCATCTTCTTGAAGACCCATTTGCATCCAATAGGCTTTACGCCTTCTGGTGCATCAACCAGTGTCCAAACTTGGTTGGTGTACATGGAATCCATTTCGAGCGGAATTGATATCTTGTATCGCTTCCTCCTACGTAGTCGGTTAATCATCCTCAATGAGATTAATATCAACATGAGGTGAGATCAGAAACCAATATCTCTCATGTTGTTTCCTGACTCTCTCCGACCTAGCGGTCCTTGTGTAATAGAAGATTGTGGTATAGTCCCATCCCTGATGGACTGTTCTTTTTCTGTTGAGGATTCTATGCCAGGAACAGTATCACTCCGATTTTCATCGAGTTCTACTTTCCTCCCACTAATCACTGCATTTAGGAATTCCTCTCAAGGAAAACCGCATGTAGAGCAAAAAATACTTTGTTCTCTTGTGGGTGATAGAAATAATATCCTTTGGTTTCCCTAGGATATCCTACGAATAGGCATTTATCCGATTTGGGCTCAAGTTTGGTACCTTCCAAATGTTTGACGTATGCCCAGCATCCCCAAATCTTCAGGAATGAGAAACCCGATTTCTTTCCTGTCCATATCTCATACGGAGTCTGTTGAACAGACTTTGACGAAACCTTATTCAAAATAAGAATTACACTATTTAATGCATATCCCCAGAAGGAAATAGGTGGCTCAGTGCGACTCATCATAGACCTAACCATGTCCAACAAAGTTCGGTTTCTCCGTTCGGATACACCGTTTAATTGTGGTGTTCCAGGAGGAGTCCACTGTGAAAGAATACCATATTCTTTCAAGTAATCTAGAAACTCATTGCTTAAGTATTAGCCACCATGGTCTGACCGTAATGTCTTTATACTCTCACCGGTCTGTTTTTCAACTTCGTGTCGAAACTCTTTGAATTTCTCAAAAGTTTCCGATTTGTGTCTCATAAGATACACATAACCATAACGCGATGCATCATCCGTAAAGGTTACGAAGTATTTGTATCCACCTCTAGCCTGGCTAGACATGGGCCCATATACGTCACTATGAACGAGGGCTAACAGTTCGGTGGCGCGTTCACCTTTAGCGCTAAAAGGTGATTTAGGCATTTTTCCTAATAAGTAAGATTCACAGACGTCATATGAATTTGGATCAAACCCGTCCAAGTACACACTATTCGAAAGTGTGGATATGCGAGTCTTGTTTATGTATCCTAGACGATAGTGCCACATATAAGTTTCATATTTGTTAGTCATTTTGAGCCTTTTGTTTGTTATATTATATGTTGGAGATAGATTTATATTCAAAATATAAAGACCATTATTTGTAAAGCAGTGCAAATTCTACATCATTTTTATATAAGTAACGCCCAGTGTTCCGAAATACAAAAGTATACCCACATTGGGTTAACATAGATACAGATATAATATTCCTAGTCAAATTAGGTACATAATAACAGTCATTAAGTTCAAGTACATACCCTGAGGGCAGTTCCAAAACAAAAGTGCCCACGGCCAAAACAGCAACAGGTGTCCCATTTCCAACACGCAGATCAATCTCCCCTGAAGCGAGTATCCTAATAATCTACAGATCCTTCACATCTGTACATATATGAGTACCACAACCAGAATCAAAAATCCAATTTTTAAAACTAGAAGTAGTCATGTTTATTTCAATAACAATCATACCTAAGGTCGGTGCGTTGCCCGCCTTTATCTCCTTCTGGAGCGCCTTGTACTCGCGGCAGTCACGCTTCTAGTGACCCCGCTTGCCACACTGGAGGCAAATATCCTGAGATTTGTCCTTAGTCTTCCCAGAAGCCTTTGACGATTTGGCCTTGCCCTTTCTTTTATGATTCTTCTTCTTCACACCTCCAGTTGCCTTGGGCCCAGCCCTTGGTGTCTGCGATATCGAAGCAAAGTGAGCCTCGCGCTTGTTGCCCCTGAGAAGCTCCTTCTCAGCTTCCTTGAGAGTAGATAATAACTCTCCAATAGTATCATCAATGTTCATCAAATTATAGTTTATGATGAACTGTCTCCAGGTGTCAGGGAGAGATTGCAAGACCATGTCTATGGTAATCTCAGCCTCAAAGACTATCCCCATAGCAGCTAGTTCATCTATGTCAGCAATCATCTGTGCCACATGGGACTCAACAGACATGCCATCTGACATGCGTGAACGGAAGAGCTTCTAAACTAACTCATATCTCTGCGACCTCTAGTTAGATTGGTGAAGATCTTGCAACCTCGCCAACATGTTATAAGGATCCAAGTCCCTATTTTGTCGATGGAAATGCTGAGTTATGGAAGTAAGCATAATAGACTGAGCAGTATCATAATCATCGCTGTGAGTCTTCTAAATCTCCAGCTCAAGTGTCTGATCAGGTCCGGGTTTAAGCCCAATAGGTGTCTGTATGGTGTACAACAGCCTCTCGGCTCCAAAGACTATCCTTAGATTCATCTCCCAATCTGCAAAGTTCGTGCCCTTAAAGACATTCTCGCCAATGATAATGTCTCGGGAATTTCCCTTTCCAGTCATCTTAACTACAATAGTCCAACTATCTAGTCCACGATATTTTGGGTACAGTCTAACTGTTACAAGAAAATTAACACTATATTAGTCCAACTAATAAATAATTTTGACGAAATAATTTTGAAAGCGCGTTAAGATAAGTATCTGAATGAAATTGCAAATTCAATACTAACCTCCCACTATTTTTCGGCGAGCCTCTAACCCTCTGTCGAGTACTCGGGAAACCCAGTTTCCTAGTGGGCTAGGATCTCGTAAATAACACACAACCTGGACTTTGGCCAAAAAGCTATATGATATTTACCTAGGCAGATCTTGAAGATCAATTGGATCTCATTCAATTCCTAGATCCGGTAGGTGGACATCCAAGTCCTAAACATAAATATGTTGGACAATTATGGCCCATAGCGTCACTATTTGTACAGAACATGGTGTTGTTGTACAAATTAAATATGTGACAAGGAGATTGCACTCTTATCATTTGTTATTAGATCACTTATATGTATAAATGATAGAAGGTCCTTATGATTAGTTCCTGGATTGAGATGATATGAGACAGTATCAGTCCTCGAAGGATTAATTGTTAAATATTCCTAGTCGTAGTATTATCGAGAGTGGACATCGATAATACGGAATAGACTAGTATTACACTTGAGCGATTTGTGAGGTCACAATAGCATAGTTCTCATATATATGGGTATTGGATACTCACGTAATTGTAATAGGAGGTTGTGTTTACCGATGGTACGGAAATAGCTTCTCTCTGGATACACCCCTCAGAATTCCATTGGTAGTATGACTACGTGTCTATGGAGGTCCGATATCAGGGTAGGTGTATTTGGTCTTAACCTGAGACTTGCACCGCTAATACTTGCGATGATCAATATGCTTTGGTTTTGGTCGTCCAGGGCTTTAACATGTTCTGTGTACGCCTCTGCTAAGTATATTGAGAATCATAGTGTATTGGGTGTGATGTCAAGAAGGAAGTATCACTCCAGTCATAGTGGAGATGATGTCATGTAGGATACGGTACTGGTGCTCTTAAGTACTGCAGTCATCGGGATGACATTACTAGGTCATGTTCATCCGATTATAGAGACTAGTTACCAGACATCCGACATGTGCTTTGTACGTGGCAGACACAATTCCAGCCTTAGGCCTAGCACGTGACACCCGATACTGGAACGCAATACACAATACTACGTATACTACGCCTGACATAGATTATATATTCTAGTAAGAATATTTCTCGAGAATTGGGTAGGCACGGTGCTTTGCTTGAAGCCAACCATGTCTTGTAAATCGATAAGCACGTGGTACGAGGTACGCACATATTCGGATAATCCGATGACCGTATTTACTGCCAACATATCCAGGGATCTCTTGGGATGCTTCCCAAAGATTCACCGATGATAGTTGATTTAATTAGAATTAATCTGGGATTAATTAAGAGAGAGAAAATTAATCTGGGATTAATTAAGAGAGAGAAAATTAATCTGGGATTAATTAAGGTATTATTTAATCTAGGATTAAAATATTCGGAAGAGAGAGAACGCGATTAATTTCGAATTAATCGGTAGAATAAATTTAATAGTTAAATTTGATTTTTCTATTTAATTTATTCGTTTGGGCTAAAATTAATATATAAGATATATTAAAATGAATTGGATTTCATTACGAAATTAAAGTCGGACTTTAATACGAACGAACAAATTAATTTAGAATTAATTCGCAAACGACGTTCGTAATATATTTACGAGGCATCATTATTTAATTAAATTAGATTTAATTATTTAGCGACGAAAGTTCATTTAATCGGATTAAACGGAACGAGCCGCGGTAAATGTTCATAGAGATATTTGAATTTTGAATTCAAATATGGGGCCCACTTTAATCTGGTAGTTGGGAGGGTAGTTGGCATTTATGCAAGCCACCCACCATCCAACTACCTTGGAATGGTTTTGGTGAAACCATTTACCCAACTACCTTGTTTATGTAAAAGGGTAAATTGGTTTTACCTAAAACTCTTCTCTCTCCCTCATTTAGTGTATGCATTACACTTGGAACAAAACAAGAAACCCTAAACTCCCTCAACATGGGCGTGAATGGCCTCCCTCTCTACACTTTGATTTTGTTGCAATTTCAAAGGAGCTAGCACTTCACAAATCAACTAAGGTGATAGGGAAACTTACTCAAAGCATGGAATCAACACAAAGCTTGGATCTTGGATATCTCCTCCCAAAAATTTTAAAAGCTCAAATCCACTTAATGTAAGTAATTCCGCAACTTATATTGAATTTATGAACATGTTTTCATGCTTATTAGATCCGTGGCATGTTCTAGAAACACTAACAATGGTATCAGAGCCAATTTTAAGCATGAAAATTTTAGGGTTCATGAGACTAAAATTTGGGGCTTTTGTGTTTTGAGCATGATTCCTTCAAATTGATGCTTTGAGCATGCTTAGATTATGTTAACTTAGAGTTATGCATGATAAGATTTGAAACAAATCAAACGAATCAAAAGTAAAAAATTTGTTAGCTTGGCCGAATTCACTGTGAAGTGGACTGCACTGTTTTTGATTTTTTTGTAACATGAAATAATGTGGTTATATGCATATTTAAATGTTGATTGGTGGTTTGATTGGATTAGAATCAAAGTCAATAATTTTTATGTTAAAATCAAGAGCATGTTGAGCATGAAATGATGAATTTTGGATTCAATTTGTGTTGAGCATGAAATAATGATTTTTTGCTTCAATTTGTTTTGTGCATGAATTGATGGGTTAAGCATGATTAATTTAGTTAATTGGTATTTTGGAAATATTGAGTTTAATTAATTAATTATGGCTAATACACTTTAATTAAAATAATTGTGATATTTCGAATATTTTAATTATGTTAATAAGCCTTTAAATATTAATTGGGCTAAGAGTGTGTATTTGGGCTTAATGGGCTTAGTTTGACCAAGTTTGGTTTTGGACTTTTGGATTGGATCCAATGGGCCCAAAACCAATTCCGTAAAGTCCAAATACATCACTTGGCCCTTTAAAGAATTTAATTGGATCTAATGGGCCTAAATTAATTTGTTGGCAATAGGGTGATTCCTATTGGGCCTTGGCATTTTGGGTTTGATCCATTATGGCCAAAGCCCATGCCTTAAGAATTAATTAAAAGCCCATTGGACTTTAATTAAAATGACATTTGATGTTATTGGGCCTTTGAGACCCATTCAGATTGGATTTGGAATCCAAGTCTTTAAGGCTTATAAGTTAGTGTATATATTTAATTTTTAAATTAAATTGGAATTAGTATTGAATACAAATTAATTGGATTTAAAGTTGTAGTTCAATATAATTCAAGAATACTTACTTTGAGTATTTATTCTTAAACGAGTTTGACTCGCGCAATTCAAATCGTTGTTTGAACATTGGATGGTCATTAATTCAAAGATTAATTAATTGGATTAGATTGATTGAATAATATGATTTGTATGAATACATAAATGTGTTGTATGAATAATGTATATCGGATGGATATTAGAAGGGCAAGGGCAATTTTAGAAATTGTAATAAATTTAGAATTTATTAAATTGGACATGCGTGTCCAGCCTTTTATCTCTTTACTCTTTGTAATTCTATTCTCACCAAATCCCCTCAATGTATATGAGGTTTCTTTATTGTATTATATTATTGGGTAGAAGTTAGAATAGTTCTAGCCGGGGAGAGGAAAGAGAGTGATTTATTCTAGGAACAATTTGTGAGATATCCATCCGTATATCATTATTAGTTTATTTATTTATCGCGCCTTATTATGCTTTTAGAATGCATGCTTAAGGGTGTATGATGAGACCTAATCAAAGATAATAAATTGGTTGCCAATTTGCACGTGAAAAACCCTCAAAAACATATTAAGCGTTTTTCCTTCCTTGAGTGATTCTTACTCAAGATCCAAGTTGGCATTGGTTTGTTGGCCAAAGTCAAGACCTTTGTCAATTGCGGATGTGTTTGAATCATGAGAGTTTTGTTCCATATCGGTGTCTTGTCCAAGTCGTGATTTGTTGGCCAAAGTCAAGATCACTTCTTGTCCATCGACATTGATTACAAAGCTTTCCATGTCAATGGGTCCTGCTTAACTGGAATCATTAAGCTTATTGTGCCAAAGCCAAGGCTTAGTTGATTCAGAGGAAAAAGGTTAGGAAAATATATTGGATATATTAGGATATATAAGACATATGTTTCGGACTTGGATATCCACTTACTGGATTTAGGAATTGGATTAGATCCAATTGATCTTAGAGATCTACCTAGTTAAGTATCATACAATTTGTTGGCCAAAGTCAAGATTGTGTGTTATTTAACGGGATCCTAGCCCACTAGGAAACTAGGTTTCACGAGTACTCGACAGAGGGTTAGAGGCTCGTCGAAAAATAGTGGGAGGCAAGAATTGAATTTGCAATATTCATTGAATAACTTGCCAAACGCGCTCATATCAAACATCTCGTCAAATAAATTAAAGTATTAGTTGGACTAATATTTAATTGTTGTTTTAATTAAACAGTTGGACTGTATTCAAACTACTTCATTTATAGTTGATTATATAATTGGATTATAGTAATCAATATATTTGAATTTTACCCTTCATTTATAGTTGATTATATAATTGGATTACAGTCATCAATATATTTGAATACTACCGTTCATTTATAGTTGATTATATAATTGGATTATAGTAATCAATATATTTGAATATTACCGATCATTTATAGTTGATTATATAATTGGATTATAGTAATCAATATATATTTGATTTTAACCAATAAAATTGTAATTATTTATATAGTTAGACTATAGTAATCATTACATTAAATTGTACCTGAAATCGTTGATTAAATAGTTGGACTATTAGAATCAAGATTAAATTTGGAAGATTAGAGTTTAAAACATAATCCAAAGGAAAATGTGTTTAAACGACTTTAATTTTCAAAATTGGGTATAAAATTTAAGGATGGTCCTGGAAACTATTAAGTTACTTTATTTGATAAAATAAAATATTAGGCCTAAGCCCAGAGTTAAGCAAATAGTAGAGCATGATCATTGGAAGATTCATTGATGATAACTTTAGTGCTTAATCAATTATACTTGTCAATAGAACTCCTTAATTTCCTAATCAGAACTAGGATTAGATCCTTAAAGTATGATGAAGAAATTGAAGGATCTTCATAGATCTATTCATAGATCTTAGAAGTATTAAATTGCAATTAATGACTCTTGGAGAGTTAATGGCCATTCTCAAGGAGACAAAGCCAAAGTTTGCAATAAGGCAAGTGGCGTAAGGCGCACCGTACTTTGATACTCTAGAAGGCCAAGGCTTGGCCAAAGGCTTCTAAGTTATAGAAAAAGGGCAAAGGCAAGATCATTATAATCTTCTAGGAAGATAAAGGATATATCCCAAGATGTCTGCCTAAACTGTGGCAAACGGGGTCAATGAAGCATGACTGCTGTATGGACAAGGCATACATGAAGGAATTGAAGACGGGCAAGGCTCGGACTTCAAATATGTTTGTCATAAACAGGTTCACTAATAGTATTAAAATAGGATTTTAGATACTAAAAGTAGTACATGAATATATGTACTATGTGTAGAATCTGCTTTGAGCAGGATACTGACTTCATATTGAGATTAATCTATGAATTGGAAATGGGACGAAAGTCGCTGTTTTATCGTAGATGCCTAAGTTTAAGAACTACTCTTCGGGTACGTACTTAAATTAGGAAACTGTTATAATGTAACTAGTTTGACTAGAAATATTCTCTCTATATCGAGTAAAACTCGTTGCGAGTATACCTTTATATTCTAGAACACTAAAATGTTTTATTTTATAAAGGTGATATTAAGATAAACACATTAGATGTGTATATTAGAATTTATATTTTGAATATAAATAAGTCTCAAACATATGACATGACAAACTAATAGCTTAAACTGATTTGATCAGAAGAAACTCAATTGTGGCATTGTAGTCTGGGACACAATTAAACAAGACTCGTATATCCACACTTTCGAAGATTGGGTACTAGGAAAAATTTGATTTCATTCAAATGATGTCTACGAATCTAGTTTATAAGGTAAAGTACATAAAACACGTTTTACTTGGTAAAAGTGTAAATGCCATCGATCTGTTAGCCATTGTTCATAGTGACGTAAGTGGGCCCATATCTAGCAAGGCTAGAGGTGGATATGAATGTTTCGTGACCTTTACGGATATGGCATCACGTTATGGTTATGTGTTTCTTTTGAAAAACAAATAGAAAACTTTTAGAGTTTCGACACGAAATGGACAAACAGATCGGCTAAAGTATTTATACCATCACGGTTAGGCCATGATGAAAATACTTAAGCAATAAGATTCTTAAATTACTTGAAAGGGTATAACATTCTTTCAACGATGACTCCTCCTGGAACACGTCAATTTGACGGTGTGTCCGAACGGAGAAACGAAATTTTGTTGGACATGATAAGGTTAATCATGAGTCTCTCTGAGCTACCATTTTCCTTCAAAGGATAAGCATTAACAGTGCAATACCTATTTTGAATAAGGTTCCATGAAAGTCTGTTTGACAGATTTCATATTAGATATGAACAGAAAAGAAACAGTGTTTTCTCATTCCTGATAATTTGGGAATGCTGGAATACGTTTGGATGATACCAAACTAGAACCCAAATTGGATAAGTGCCAATTGTAGGTTATCCTAGGGAAACCAAAAGTATAGTACTTATACAACTCACTTGAGAACAATGTAATTGTTGCTCACCATGCGGTTTTCCCAAGAGGATGTAGGGAACGCCTTCCCTCGCGCAGCGGAAGAGGTTAGGCTCAGGAATCGGACTTGAAAATTTTTTCTGCTCTTTTCTTGCTATGGCCGAATGTTACCAGTGATATTGCTGAAGTTTTGGACAAAATTTCAGCCTCGGAATAGTCCGAAACAGTCCCCGAACAGCCCTTGAACTGTAGTATAAAAACTGGACTGTTTTGGACACGTTATGGGTGCATATGTTACCCAACTCTAGGTCTGATTTGCGCCATTTGTAGGTCTGTTTCAGATCTGATTTTTCTCCCAAAAATAATCCTAATAAAGGCCTTAAGATATCCTAAAGTGTTTCCCAAAATCCCGAGTGAAAATCAAACAAAACGGAGATCTCTGAACCTCCATGTTCTTGGGCAATTTAGGGTTCCTCAGGGAGTGGGGCCGCAAACTGCAGGGGTGGTTGTTTACGCCCAAATATGACTCGCGGTTATCGCAGTATAGCTGGGGTGTCGATTCCTCAGAGAGATGGTTACAGGAATAAATTTACTCAAACAAAAACTTTAGCAATAACTTAAATAAAGAAAACAAATGAAATTGATAAAATAAAATAAAAAAATAAAAAATATGAAAAGTTCTAGGATTTTATCAGTAGAGATAACTGCAAAGTATCAGGAATTCCTCTTGTATCAACCTTTTGTATTAAGTTATTGATTCTTTTCATTACACAATTGAAGGTTTCACATCCCAAACCAACAATTGGAAGATATTCAATTCTACTAATATTAAATCTAGCGTAATCAATGATTATTTTCTCTATGTTAACAGCAAACAAAAGTTATTATTACGAGCTATCTAACGTCGACAATATACCCTCATGTAATACTGCAGCAGAAGACCAACACATAAAACAACTTTACCAGTCACAACTGATTTCACAAATCACACATAGAAGAATCATGACTGGATCTATATGGGATTTGACAAAACACAATTTCTGGGCTAATAAATAGAAGGATAATAAAGAATAACAATCATCAATTTTATTGAACGTTAAAAGGTTCATTCAAGAATCAACAACATGAATATAAGAAGTTTAAATACAGAAGTTCATCCTTAGATTTGCCTAGGAGATTAGTTCTCCATGGAAGAAAGAGATGCAGCCTGAATACATTGGAGAGACGTCATGATTTCCTTGAAGTTCTTCGTTCTTCCTCTCTATGAATTATGTTTTTGGCTCTTTTTGTGTGTTTCTCCTATGTTTCTCTCGGATTTTCTCCTCCTCTAGGGTTTGGGATGAAGTTGGATTTATATAGAAAAGTCCTGAAACCCTAAATTGCATTAAAAACACACAGCACAAAATCCTGAAATCGTAGTTTCACGTCGCGACATGTGCCGAGCCTCTAGACGCACCAGAAGCTTTGAAGGATGCTTCAATTGACTAGATCTCCTCGAGTAGATGAAAATCGATATATTATGGGTCTCGTAACTATTTATAATCAAAAGTTATAGCCTTTTTCATTTCAGTGAGCGCCTGATGCTCCTGCATGCGTCCGATATGTCTGTTAGGCTCTGAAACATGTTCAATTGCTCCATTCTCTTTGATCCATCACTTCATATTAACAAAACATAAAATGACTCTAATTAAGATTAAAACATATGATAATGAAGCTAAGTTAGC
Organism: Zanthoxylum bungeanum; assembly: GCA_019454045.1. Taxonomy (NCBI): domain Eukaryota; kingdom Viridiplantae; phylum Streptophyta; class Magnoliopsida; order Sapindales; family Rutaceae; genus Zanthoxylum; species Zanthoxylum bungeanum. Next base: position 39,164 of record SKCR01010101.1, read on the forward strand.
AGTGTTCCAAGTTCACTTTCATATGTCACGAGGTCTTCCGAACTATGTCTCGACACTAACGGAGGGTAGTGTGGACTACACTCACAAGAAATCTCTAAACGGTTTAGAGAACGATCACACACACCGAAGAGAGATCTCAACGTTTGAGAGCTCGGAGAAGGAGATAGAGGCTAGGGTTTTTTCCAATGGTTGTGTATAAAATTAAATCATAATTTTCTTTTATACTTATGGTTAATTTGTTTCATAAAACAAATCAACCACTAGTCTTCCAATAGGTGTAGAATTCGGCCAAGGCTAGGGATTAGGAATCCTTGTTTTATTTTGTTTCCAAAACAAACAAATCCTATCCCAAAATAAGTCAAAAATTCGGCCAAGGTAGGGTTTTAATTAGGATTTGATTTTGTTTCCAAAACAAACAAATCATATTCCTTATCCAATAAGGAATCCTACCTTGGTAATAATTCTTAGCCTTATTAAATCATATCTTATACAATTTAATATTCTAATTTAATAATTATCAAATATAATTATTAATACTTTATATTAACTTTTAATATAAAGTCTCACTGTGATATAATTAATATTATTAATCACATTAATAATATTGCTTTTTTGAGTATGTAATTGGACCATCCAATTATCTTAGCTCCGCTAAAGTAAATCGAGCTAGCACAGGGACCAAGTGGACCTATGGTTCTGAGCTCCAATAATCTCGAAATATTAATTAAGCTCTTAATTAAATATTCCGAATTATTAACTCCGGGTTATTCCACTAAAAACCCGAAGTTGCACTCTCGTTACCGTAGATGAAATATAAGGCCGATCAAAGTCGGTGTCCACCGATATAGTCATTGCATATAAATTGATCCTTCACGAATATCTCATAATTAGAGCCGGGTCATAATGTCTGTTATACCCTTCTAATTATTTTATCTTAAGTACCATTGATTCTCTAATGAACAATTTATTCATAACGGTTATGAATATTAATCTTTCCATTCGTAATAGAAAGACTTGAGCGCTCTAATCGTTCAAGTACCGAATCAATCCTTAAGAGAGATATTCATCTACTTCTCGCAAGAATGAGTGAATTCCATGTCTATGTAAAACGTTCCGAGCTACATAACAGACTATGCCCCCAAAATACGTAGTTATTGGTTGGGTTTGCTACACCAACCTCACCTTTGTAAATCAAATGACATATCCCCCCATGCAGGAGTTCGTAGTACACTCATGATTAAGACCAATCCATATATGACCATCAAGTAGATTGAAATGACTTTCTTTGTTTAACGGATATTATAAGAATGTCATTTCTATCTGGGTCCAGTCCTATATGATCACATAATACAAGGTGCCTCCATTCTCATGTCTCTACATGGATGATCCAGATTAAGATCGCCATCCAAATATAGAATGGACCGCAACTATAGATAAACCACAAACAAAGCACCAGTTTGTTTGCTCTCTATGGACTACTTAAGATTACTAACTTCAGACTTGTATCCTCTGGTGCATGACACTCATGTACCAAGTCTTGAAGGTATATAAGTAATCTATGGTATTTATGAAGATATATAATATGCGAAAATTAAAACAAACAATTTGATAAATGAATAATGCATCATTTTATTTCTATGCAATAGAAACCGTTTACGTCACATGTAGATCTAGGGCATACATCCCAACAATCTCCCACTTGCACTAGAGCAAATGGGACATGTCTCGTAGACCTAGACCATTTAGGTCACTGTAGGCATTGCATTTTTGCATGTGAAACCCGAGGATGAGTCTCAGTTGGAGGCACTACTTTTTTAGTCGAGGAAGTTGCGGGAAACGATCGTCGGAAGGGAACCAGTATTTTGATTAATTCTTATCCGCTGGATTAGCTTCGGGTTCGCTTGTTGGACCACCGTTTTAAAACACAACTCACAAATTAAATTAAAACAAATTAAATTAAACTTAAATTAAATTAAATTAAATCACATTAACAAATTAAGTGAAATCTAAATTAAATTGAAATTAAATAACCAATTAAATTCCTAAATTAAATTAAATGTTAAATCTAAAAATCACAAACCAATTAAATTAAATTAAATTAAATTCACAAATTAAATCCAATTAAACTATTTCACTTCCAAATTAAAATTAAATCATTCCAAAATTAAAGAAATCAATCACCTTAAATAATTAATCAAATCCCACCTAATATTAATTTATTTATTTCCTTAATGAAAGCCATGCAAAACCCTAATTTTGATAACTATATAAACAACACAAAAAACTAAACCTCGGCTCCCTCCCACTTCAACCTACAACTCACGTATACACTCTGAGTCGAAACCCTAATCTTCGTCTTCCTCACCAGCCCTCGCTCCAAGCCTTCTCTCACAATAAACACTACGAACCAGCCCCTCTCCAGACCTTCTTCTCTCTTCTCGATAAACCGTAGCCACGCAGACACGCATGATAACAGCTCCCATAAACCCTAGACACAGCCCTCACAAAGCTAGCCAACACGCCACTATCTCATTGCCATAATAACCTTCCTTCATGCACTGACTCCATGTGAAAGCACAAACCTCTTATTCTTCTTCTAACTGACCAAACTGCCAAGAACAATATACCCTAGCATCATCCTTACCGTGAAACAAGCCACAATAATACACAGAACAACACGTCCCCAGCCACTGCCTTCAATCTAACCCTTCACGCAAGTCCTACACAGCTCATCCTTCAAGCATTCAACAAACCCTAATCTAGCCTCCACCAAAACACCGAATCCTCATACACTCGTCTTCACCATTCACCAGCCCTTACACTGTCCTTCATCACGTAACTGCCGAGACCCTGCCTCCAAAACTCACCACTCAACCGATTGAAAACCCTAAGCAGACCTTTCTCATCAGCGCACAACACCTGCCCACAAAACCCAGCCATCACACGCTAACACCAGCCATCATCTCTTCAACTCTCCGCCTCACCTCAAACAGCAACACAGCTCTCTCAACGCCACAAACCCTCACTGCCAGCAGCCCTTCAACGCAAACTCACTCTCACGGCACCAATCGGCTCACAACCCTAAGACTCACGTAAGGACATCCAGTCTCATGCGTAATCAGCAAACACACAGCAGCAACCAATATAGCCTCAAACTCACGTACAAAAACAATCCAAAACAGTCCCCCAAACTGCACCATAATAAGCCCCGAAAATAGCCCTTTAAACCGACCAAATAACTGCCCCAAGACGACTCCAAAATAGTAACTTTTAGCACCAAAAATAACCCCGAGAGATAGATTGAAAAATGCAGTAAAAACAGCGGAAACAGCGAACCTGAGAAAACAGTGGAAACAACAAACAGTGAACCGACCAAAACAGTGAAACAGCGAGCTAAGATGTTAAACCAGTGAACCGGAAGAGTTGTGGAGTGATAGCCCTTCCGACGGTCGTGAAACGCAAGTCCGAGAGCCGACAAAAAGGTTAGACCTGAGGGTATTTTTCACATCCGTTTTCAGTGTTATTTTTATTATTTATTGAGATTCATTTGCATGATTCTTATGTAATGATGCATGATTGTGGCCCTTGAATAGATAGTAAATGCATGTATTATGAAATAATGCATGTTGTGGCCCTTGAGTAGATAAATATGCATGTATTGTTAAATGATGTATGTTGCGGCCCTTGAATAAAATGAAAAATGTGTCGCCTCTCGTGGTATATAGGATGGAAACCCGGACGTAAATTTCATAGCCGATTCCGAATGGACGGTAGTATGATCTGCACTCGGGATACAACTCCACGTACCACTTGAGTAAACGGCGCATATTTTGTTTTATGATGTTTTGATTTGTTTGTCATTCGTTACTTGAATTCCGCATGTTTTTCATTTGACGTGTTCATGAGATGGTATTCAAGCATGATTAGTCATTTATTTTGCGTCCAGAATTCGCACTATGTTTAGTTTGTTCTTTACTTTCTGCATTATATAATTGAGGTATGCCATGAGATTATTGTATGGTATTGTCGTTATAATGGTTGATTTTATGCATGCGAACTTAGGAGTAAATTATCCTTGGAAATATGTTGTTTAGGCTTGGTTGATTTATTGCACAAATTATATCATCACAAGTGGCATAAGTAAGGGACCATTCCGAACCCAACGGTTTGAGGTCTTCCCTTGCGAGGGTGAGTGCGGCCTTAAATCTTTATCCCGGTTCACACCGGGTGGCGACTCCATGTTATTTCATACTTCCCAACTAGGCAGCGGGCCTAGAAGAACAGCGTCGCCCAGGTCCTGTTGCCCACAGTTTGGCGACTCCACTGGGGATATGAGAATTGGCCCCGAAATCATGTCTTGTGATGTGTATGATTTGTGCATTAGTTGACTGTTTCTATAGTGGGTTGAGGGAGTTCAATCAAAGGCATTGTCATAAACTCGCATGAGAACGATAGTTGTATATCCTATAGAAGTTGCCTCTTTATGCTTTTGATAACCGCATGCATATTATATCTCGTTTGTCGCACGCATCTCATGTATACATGCATCATTTTAACCCTCTGTGTCTTAAAAGCCATAAAAGATATCCGTTGGGTTAGAGATAAAAGAAGAATTGTCACAGAAGAGTTTAGCAAACATGGATAGCGAGGAAAAGGAAATCGAGAAATAGAAAAGCTTACGGAAAGGATAGAAAGACCATTGGGGGGGCCTTTGAAAAAAAAAAGGGAAAGGAAAAGGAAAAAAGAAAAAAAAAATTTGTTTGTTTTAGTCATTGATAGTTAGACATAAGTCCGATGATTAAATTGTTTGCTTTAGGGTGAAACCTTAGAAACGATAAACTTTTGACGTGCTTTTATCTGACATTTTGAGTAATTCATCTATGTTAGACTCGCAAGCACTTGATTATGGCTCTTAGTAGTGAAAACCTGAGTAGTTAGCAAAGTGACTAGTTGATGAAATTGTAGATCGGTGAATGACCGTTTGCTTAGATGTCTATCTTGATTTGCTCATGTTATGATGTGTGGTATGGTCGAAAATGAAAGAAAAGTCTCTAAAAAAAAAAAGAAAAAAAGAAAAAAAGTCGAACCACCTATAACCGATAAGTGTGAAGCTACCCATGGGCGAGTATTAGAACCACCATGAGGAGAAATGCTACCTTAAAGGGTAGGTGTGTTGAAAGAAAAAAGAGAGAAGAAAAAAAAAGAAAAAAAAAGAGAAAAAAAATGAAGTTCAAAATGAAAAGAAAAAAAATGAGAGACAAAGGAAAAGAAAGATAAACCATACTACATTGAGCATGGAAAAGCAATTGCAGAGCATAACTAAAACATCTAGGTTGTTTTGACCCATTGACCCCGATTTTTGAAACGAAATCATTGAGTTAGCTTACTTAAGGATTAAGTTGTGAAAGAATCTTTGCACACACACACTTTGAGTCTGGCCTAGATCATTTATTCAAAGACTTGGATTTGAGTTGCATCGAATGTTTTGAAGGTTCTCTGGTTTCATTACTGAGCATTCTTTGAGGACGATAATATGTATAATTATTGAGACTATTTTCGTAGCATGTGATATAGTATGATAATATGGAAGGCCCCACCATGTGGTTCATCTTGACCAAGTTCAAACAGCGGAGAACAGAAAGCTAAATTAAGACTGAGAGCGACCAGTCTACCACCCCGTGAATAAGAGGAATGACGAGAAATTGAGTCATGAGACCAGAGAGAAGACTGAGCAATCACTTGGAGAACTGGGGGAAGACCTAACCCAGCGGAATAGGAAATTCATTCATGCATGCATGCATACACGTAACATATTTTGCATTCTTTTTTGTGTTTGTTTTGTTTTGTATTCACAGGTTTTAAAGAAAAGAAAAAAATAGAAAGCGGCAAAGACAAGCCAACTAGAATCAGCAACATATGAGTAGTAGTTTTGGGGATGAGTCCCAGGGTTGAAGCCATATCAGTTTCAGTTTGGGGATGAGTCCCAGGGTTGAGGCCCATATCAGTATTCACTTGGGGATGAGTCCCAGGGTTGAGGCCCATATCAGCAGTTTGAGAATGAAGAAGCGGAGAATGGCACTCCGAGAATGGATAACAATCCGAGAATGAACAAGCTGAGAATGGTAATCCGAGAATGGATCAGAGTTGGAAATGGTAATCCGAGAATGGATCAGAGTTCGAGAATGGACAAGCCAAGAAGGGCAATCAGAGTTCAAGAATAAACAGGCTGAGAATGGTAATCCGAGAATGGATCAGAGTTGGGAATGGTAATCTGAGAATGGATCAGAGTTCGAGAATGGACAAGCCAAGAAGGGCAATCAGAGTTCAAGAATGAACAGGCTGAGAATGGTAATTCGAGAATTGATCAGAGTTCGATAATGAACAAGTCGAGAATGGACCACCATCAGTTTAGTATCAGTTCGAGGGCGAGGCCCATATCACCTTGGGGGCGAGGCCCACATTGGTTCAGTATCAGCTCTGCCGGTATGGCATTCTGAGGGCGAGGCCCACATTGGTTCAGTATCAGCTCTGCCGGTATGGCATTCTGAGGGCGAGGCCCATATCAGTTCATGATCAGTATCAGCCGGGTATGGAATTCTAGGGGCGGAGCCCACAGCGGTTCAGTATCAGTATTTGCCGGGTATGGCGTTCAGAGGACGGGGCCCATATCAGTTCCGGATTAGTATCAGTTGGGTATGGCAGCCTGAGGGCGGGGCCTACATAAGTTCAGATCAGTTTCTGCCGAGAATGGCATCTAGGGGGCGAGGCCCATATCAGTATCAGTCTGGGGGAGAGGCCCATATCAGTATCAGTCTGGGGGAGAGGCCCATATCAGTATCAGTCTGAGGGCGAGGCCCATATCAGTATTAGTTTCAGAAAGAATCCCAGGTGGCGAAGCCCACACCAGTATCAGTTTTGGGGATGAGTCACGGGGGCGAGGCCCACATCAACATCAATATCAGTTTTGGAATGAATCCGAGAAAGAATCTCAGTTTTGGAATGATCCGAGAAGGAATCTCAGTTTTGGAATGAATCCGAGAAGGAATCTCAGCTTTGGAATGAATCCGAGAAGGAATCTCAGTTTTTGAATGAATCCAGAGAATGAATCTCTCAGCAGTTGGAATGAATCCAGGAAATTAATCTCTCAGAATGTGGAATGAATCCAGAGAATGAATCTCTCAGTTTGGAAGGAATCCAGGGAATGAATCTCCCAGTTTGGAAGGAATCCAGAGAATGAATCTCTCAGCAGTTGGAATGAATCCGGAGAATGAATCTTTCAGCAGTTGGAATGAATCCGGAGAATGAATCTCTCAGCAGTTGGAATGAATCCAGGAGAATAAATCTCCCAACAGTCTCGGGAATGCATCCCAGGGCCGAGGCCCACCTCATCAGCAGTTTTGGGAATGAATCCCAGGGTCGAGGCACACTTCATCATCAGCTTTAGGAATGAATCCCAGGGTCGAGGCCCACTTCATCAGAGTTTTGGGAATGAATCCCAGGCCGAGGCCCATTTCATCAGCAGTTTTGGGAATGAATCCCAGGGTCGAGGCCCATCCAGTCAGCAGTTCGGGAATGAATCCTAGGGCCGAGGCCCATTTCACCAACAGTTTCAAGAATGAATCCCAGGGCCGAGGCCCATTTCGCTAGCAGTTTTGGAATGAATCCTAGGGTCGAGGCCCGCTTTTATCAACAACGGTTCGGGAATGGACCACTATCACATCAGTATCAGCTGGAGGGCGAAGCCCTACATCAATTTCAGTCTGGGGGCGAGGCCCATATCAGTATCTGTTTGGGCGAGGCCCATATCAGTATCAGTTTGGGCGAGGCCCATATCAGTATCAGTTTTGGCGAGGCCCATATCATTATCAGTTTGGGCGAGGCCCATATCAGTATTAGTTTGGGCGAGGCCCATATCAGTATCGGTTGGGGCGAGGCCCATATCAGTATCAGTCGGGGGCGAGGCCCATATCAGAATCAGTTTGGGCGAGGCCCATATCAGTATCAGTTTGGGGCGGGGCGAGGCCCATATATCAATTTGAGGGCGAGGTCCCTATTGTCAGCGGTGTTGGGTCGAGGTGCCCAGGGTCGAGGTGCCCCCGTTGTCGGTTGTAGTTCCGGGTCGAGGTGCCCAGGGTCGAGGTGCCCACTACATCATCATATTGAGGGTGAGGTCCCTATTGTCAGCGGTGTTGGGTCGAGGTGCCCAGGGTCGAGGTGCCCCCGTTGTCAGTTGTAGTTCCGGGTCGAGGTGCCCACTACATCATCATATTGAGGGCGAGGTCCCTATTGTCAGCGGTGTTGGGTCGAAGTGCCCAAGGTCGAGGCCAGACAAGTCAGGTGGCAGCTGGCGAGCCAGGTAAGTGAAAATGCATTGCATGTACTTTGATCGGATTGTCACTGTCACACACTGCACAAGTCCCATCAAAGTGGGGGCGACTGTAGGCATTGCATTTTTGCATGTGAAACCCGAGGATGAGTCTCAGTTGGAGGCACTACTTTTTTAGTCGAGGAAGTTGCGGGAAACGATCGTCGGAAGGGAACCGGTATTTTGATTAATTCTTATCCGCTGGATTAGCTTCGGTTTCGCTTGTTGGACCTCCGTTTTAAAACACAACTCACAAATTAAATTAAAACAAATTAAATTAAACTTAAATTAAATTAAATTAAATCACATTAACAAATTAAGTGAAATCTAAATTAAATTGAAATTAAATAACCAATTAAATTCCTAAATTAAATTAAAGTTAAATCTAAAAATCACAAACCAATTAAATTAAATTAAATTAAATTCACAAATTAAATCCAATTAAACTATTTCACTTCCAAATTAAAATTAAATCAATCCAAAATTAAAGAAATCAATCACCTAAATTAAATAATTCCCCACCTAAAATACAAATTTCTTACCTTAAATAATTAATCAAATCCACCTAATATAAATTTATTTATTTCCTTAATGAAAGCCATGCAAAACCCTAATTTTGATAACTATATAACAACACAAAAAACTAAACCTCGGCTCCCTCCCACTTCAACCTACAACTCACGTATACACTCTGAGTCGAAACCCTAATCTTCGTCTTCCTCACCAGCCCTCGCTCCAAGCCTTCTCTCACAATAAACCCTACGAACCAGCCCCTCTCCAGACCTTCTTCTCTCTTCTCGACAAACCGTAGCCACACAGACACGCATGATAACAGCTCCCATAAACCCTAGACACAGCCCTCACAAAGCTAGCCAACACGCCACTTTCTCATTGCCACAATAACCTTCCTCCATGCACTGACTCCATGTGAAAGCACAAACCTCTTATTCTTCTTCTAACTGACCAAACTGCCAAGAACAATATACCCTAGCATCATCCTTACCGTGAAACAAGCCACAATAATACACAGAACAACACGTCCCCAGCCACTGCCTTCAATCTAACCCTTCACGCAAGTCCTACACAGCTAATCCTTCACGCATTCAACAAACCCTAATCTAGCCTCCACCAAAACACCGAATCCTCATACACTCGTCTTCACCCATTCACCAGCCCTTACACTGTCCTTCATCACGTAACTACCGAGACCCTGCCTCCAAAACTCACCACTCAACCGATTGAAAACCCTAAGCAGACCCTTCTCATCAGCGCACAACACCTGCCCACAAAACCCAGCCATCACACGCTAACACCAGCCATCATCTCTTTAACTCTCCGCCTCACCTCAAAAAGCAACACAGCTCTCTCAACGCCACAACCCTCACTGCCAGCAGCCCTTCAACGCAAACTCACTCTCACGGCACCAATCGGCTCACAACCCTAAGAGTCACGTAAGGACATCCAGTCCCATGCGTAATCAGCAAACACACAGCAGCAACCAATATAGCCTCAAACTCACGTACAAAAAATAGTCCAAAACAGTCCCCCAAACTGCACCATAATAAGCCCCAAAAACAGACCTTTAAACCGACCAAACAACTGCCCCAAGCCGACTCCAAAACAGTAACTTTTAGCACCAAAAATAACCCGGAGAGATAGATTGAAAAATGCAGTAAAAACAGCGGAAACAGCGAACCTGAGAAAACAGCGGAAACAAAAAACAGTGAATCGACCAAAACAGTGAAACAGCGAGCTAAGACGTTAAACCAGTGAACCGGAAGAGTTGTGGAGTGATAGCCCTTCCGACGGTCGTGAAACGCAAGTCCGAGAGCCGACAAAAAGGTTAGACCTGAGGGTATTTTTCACATCCGTTTTCAGTGTTATTTTTATTATTTATTGAGATTCATTTGCAGGATTCTTATGTAATGATGCATGATTGTGGCCCTTGAATAGATAGTAAATGCATGTATTATGAAATAATGCATGTTGTGGCCCTTGAGTAGATAAATATGCATGTATTGTTAAATGATGTATGTTGTGGCCCTTGAATAAAATGAAAAATGTGTCGCCTCTCGTGGTATATAGGATGGAAACCCGGACGTAAATTTCATAGCCGATTCCGAATGGACGGTAGTATGATCTGCACTCGGGATACAACTCCACGTACCACTTGAGTAAACGGCGCATATTTTGTTTTATGATGTTTTGATTTGTTTGTCATTCGTTACTTGAATTCCGCATGTTTTTCATTTGATGTGTTCATGAGATGGTATTCAAGCATGATTAGTCATTTATTTTGCGTCGAGAATTCGCACTATGTTTAGTTTGTTCTTTACTTTCTGCATTATATAATTGAGGTATGCCATGAGATTATTGTATGGTATTGTCGTTATAATGGTTGATTTTATGCATGCGAACTTAGGAGTAAATTATCCTTGGAAATATGTTGTTTAGGCTTGGTTGATTTATTTCACAAATTATATCATCACAAGTGGCATAAGTAAGGGACCATTCCGAACCCAACGGTTTGAGGTCTTCCCTTGCGAGGGGTGAGTGCGGCCTTAAAACTTTATCCCGGTTCACACCGGGTGGCGACTCCATGTTATTTCATACTTCCCAACTAGGCCCCCGAGCCTAGAAGAACAGCGTCGCCCAGGTCCTGTTGCCCACAGTCACCATCAAACACTTTAGCCGGCAAGGTCTTAGTAAACGGATCAGTAAGGTTCTCTACGGACGCAATCTTTATGACGGTAACGTCGCCTCTCTGAATTATCTCCCTGATGAGATGATATTTCCTTTCTATATGCTTTCCCCTCTTGTGGCTTCTTGGTTCTTTGGTGTTTGCCACTGCTCCACTATTATCGCAATATAGGGTGAGTGGTTTATCTATATCTGGAACAACTTCCAGATCTCCCAAGAATTTACGGAGCCAGACTACTTCTTTAGCTGCTTCACAAGCCGCTACATATTCAGCCTCCATGTTGGAGTCAGCAATGCAAGATTGCTTTATACTCCGCCAAACAATAGCCCCACCACCTAGGGTGAACACTGATCCAGATGTGGATTTCCTAGAATCGACATCTGTTTGAAAATCAGAATCTTTATATCCTTTTAGGATCATATCCTCACCAGAATATACCAGCATATAATCTCTCGTTCTCTTAAGGTATTTGAGAATGTGTTTCACAGCCACACAGTGATTCAATCCCGGATTTGACTGAAACCTACTGACTACTCCCACTGTAAAACAGATGTCTGGTCTCGTGCATAACATGGAATACATGAGACTACCAACTGCTGAGGCGTATGGGATATGTCTCATTTCCTCAACGACGAAATCCGATCCAAGATCCCGTAGACCCCCAAAGAACCTGTCCTTGAAAACCCTTGGAGATAGCCTTAGATGAATTTTGCCAGCAAATAGGACGCCACAAAGGATGCCAACCCTTTGATAAGTCTTTGTTCAATCACTGAACGATGATAAAATTTTCTTAATCTCAAAGAAATTCACTATTCACGCACAAAAAAATAGGGTCCTTCATTAAGAGATATTTTTGAGTTTAAATGGTATCATACTCAAACCCTAAGAGAGCTAAAAAGACTAATATAGCCCTAAACTACCCATTAGGAGACTGTTCCTTCGACAAATGAATTCCATACCGATAAGGCAGATTGCCTTTCTTGGAATTCTACATCCCAAATCGCACAAGAATCTTGTCGATGTAGGATGCTTGAGACATAGCTAACAGTCACTTCTTGCGATCTCGAAGTATCTGGATCCCAGGAACATAACTTGCATTTCCCAAATCATTCATTTGGAATTGCTCAGCTAGCCAGTTTTTAATGTCTGATAATATCCTTATATCATTCCCAATGAGTAAGATGTCATCAACGTACAAAACAAGGAAAACCACCTTCCCGTCAATAATGCGCTTGTATACACAAGGCTCATCAATATTCTGCTCAAAATTATAGGACTTGATCATTGTATAAAATCTTATGTTCCAATATCGGGATGCCTGCTTGAGTCCATAAATGGACCTCTGCAGTTTGCAAACCTTTTGCTCATGACCTTGGGCTTTGAACCCTTCTGGTTGTACCATATAGATACTTTCATCAAGATTGCCATTCAAGAATGCAGTCTTGACGTCCATTTGCCAAATTTCATAGTCATAATATGCGGCTATGGATAGAAGTGTGCGGATGGATTTTAGCATGGCTACTGGCGAGAAAGTTTCCTCATAGTCAACTGCCTCTTTCTGGGTATAACCCTTGGCCACTAGTCTAGCTTTGAAGGTCTGTACCTTCCCATTTGATCCTCTCTTCCTCTTGTAGATCCACTTGCAACCTATGGGTTTTACTCCATCAGGTTGGTCTACAAGTTCCCAGACAGAGTTGGAGTACATGGACTCCATCTCTAGGTTCATGGCTTTGAGCCATTCCTCTTTGTCAGGATCATTCATTGCACTATTGTAGGTCAATGGATCATCTACACCATCACTGGAGGCGACAACTTGTGCCTCTCCAACTCCTAGATAACGATCAGGTTGTCGTACAACCCTCCCACTACGTCTAGGCGGTAGATCATTCTGACTAGGAATTATCTGACCATCAGATTTCGAAGGTGCTATATATTTGTCAACTTTTGTTGAAGATGGTGCCCTGGTTGAACCAGTAAGTAACTCCTCGAGTAACATTTTACTCCGAGGTTTGAACTCCGTCATATAGTCCTGCTCTAGAAACGTAGCATTTGTCGATACAAATACTTTGTTGTCGTTAGGACTGTAGAAGAATCCACCCCTAGTCTCCTTCGGGTAGCCTGCAAATAGGCACACCTGAGAACGTGGTTCCAATTTTGTGGTCCTATTCTTCAGCACATGTGCTGGACACCCCTATATGCGGAAATGTCGTAAACTAGCTTTACGACCATTCCACAACTCTAAGGGAGTCTTAGGAATAGACTTTGATGGAACTACATTGAGGATATACACTGCGGTTTGCAGTGCGTAACCCCAGAATAAACTAGGTAGTGAGCTATAACTAAACATTGATCTCATAATGTTTAGTAGGGTTCGATTTCTCCTATCAGCAACAACATTTTGTTGTGGTGTTCTAGGTGATGTGAGCTGGGATACTATCCCATGCTCAACTAAGAATTCCTCAAAGTCTCTGTCGAGCTATTCTCCTCCACGATTCGATCGTAGAGTTTTGATCGTCTCACCTAATTGGTTCTCAACCTCAGCTCGATATTCTTTGAACTTTTCAAAGGTATCTGGTTTGTGATGCAGTAGGTAGCATACCCATATCTTGAATAATCGTCAATGAATGTGACGAAGTATTCATAACCACATCGGGCTTTCACATTCATCGGTCCGCAAACGTCCGAATGTATTAGCTCTAGTGGTTGGCTAGCTCTAATTCCTTTTCCTGTAAAAGGTCTCTTGGTCATTTTTCCTTCTAAACAGGATTCACAAACTGGTAAAGTCCCGAGCTTTAACTGGATTAAGGCTCCATCCTTTATCAATCTATTTATTCGGTCAAGGTTGATGTGACCAAGTCTAAGATGCCATAGATATGTGTCATCGTGAGAAAACTTTTGCCGTTTCGTCTTTGGTTTTCAACCTTAAACATTTCAGTGTTGAGTAGTGACTTATGCGTTAACGGTCTTAACACATACAATTTATTCTCTGAGTTTCCTGTGCATATAGTTAATCCATTTCTACCAATAATAACTGAATTGCTATTAAAAGAAATAGAATAACCATCATCCATAAGTCTAGAAATAGAAATCAGATTCCTACGGAAACCAGGGATGAATAACAAATCGTTCAAATTTAAATAACTATTATTAATAAAACTTAAACTAGAAACTCCCACTGCTCTTGCTGAAACGGCATCCTCTGTCCCGACCCTCATGGTGTAAGCGCCTTGAGCAAGGTCCCTCCATGAATAAAGTAGCTGTTAAGAAGAACAAACATGGTTAGTGGCGCCAAAATCAATAATCCAAGCGTATTTATCATCTTCCACTAATAGAGATTCAATAACAAGTAAATCATATTTACCTGTTTCCTTCTTCTCCTTCAGCCCAGCAAGGTATTTAGGACAATTCCTTTTCCAATGCCCACTCTTGTTGCAGTGGAAACAATTTCCTTTGGGCTTGGAATCCTTTGAGCCTTTCTTGTTCTTCTTTTTAGTGGTTTTACCTTTAGCCTTTCCAGTGCCTTTCTTCTTATTCTTTGTAGATTTAGAAGATTCGGCAACATTTGCCTCTGTACTGGATTTACGAGGATCCACCGGCATGGACTCGTAATGGGTGAGCTCATTGAGCAGTTGGGTCAAAGTAAAAGTCAACTTGTTCATAACATAGTTGCTTTTAAACTGCAGGAAACTCTTCGGAAGAGTTTCCATGATCATGGTCACCTGGCTATGCTCGTCAATACGAGCTCCATGGGTTTCAGTAGTGTTGAGATATGTCATCATCCTCAAGAGATGCTCTCGGACTGATGTCCATTCCTTCATCCTAGCAGTTATCGCTGAGATGCTAGAGCCATAGGTTCGTGCTTTGCAGCATGAACCTTAGACATCCCTGCTAGCAAGTAGCAGCGGGCTTTCTCATTTGATGCGACCCATTTCTGATAGGTATCGCGCATAGCTTGGCCAGCATTTCTGGCCGGCTCGGGAGGATGCTCCTCCGTCAGGACAAACTTAAGGTATTCACAGACCAGGATAGCGTTCATGTTACTTTTCCACTTAACATAGTTTTCCCCGGTTAATTTGTCATTTGAGAGTATGGAAATAATTGGAGAAACCATGGCTGAAAATAAAATAAACATGCATTCAACATTCATTCATCGCATATTAAAATCATCAAAGAATTTGGGCATAAAATTAAACATGATGCATGAACCATGAGTAATGAATAAGAAACCTAAAAGAATTACTATGCCACGAAGATCTATCATCCCACAAGTAAGTGCCGCCGTAGGGTAGGTCAAGTACTCGCATGATAGATTGAGACAATCTCAGCTGTCTGATATATGCGGGAATGACTCTTATTCCTATATTAAACAGCTATCGTTTTATTTGATCAAGGAATTTCATTAACAGTTAATTATTCCTTTGTGAGTGTAACCCGCCGTTTCGGGATTCTTTGACTTAACAAGTGAAGTGCCGTCGTAGGGTAGGTCAGTTTACAAGATACATCTAGAATCCCAATCCTTTCGGAACCCAAACTTGATATTGACCCAAAATGGACACCATCCGTAGGGGGACGAAAACAAAGCCGTCTCGAGGCACCTTTTGAATCTCACGTTTTTGGACTAACAACGGAGATCGCGGGATGTACTGTCGTATATCCCTCTCCCACTCACTATTTTAAACTTAAGGTTTCTATCTAAAATATCTAATAATTTATCCTAACTACTGTGTATAAACTTATGGCGGCTAAAGCATAATTTACTAACACTAGTTTGTCACAAACGAGCTAATCAATTTTAACCATTAAAATTGTGTCACTAAAATCCTATTAGTCTCTACTAATAATTATACTCTATTAAACTATTTAATTTGAGTGTCAGTAAGTGAGCTACAATATTTTAACTCTTAAAATACTAAGCACTTAAAGGTCTAAAACCATAGAATTCTAAATGGTCAAAATTTTAATTAAACATTTTAAAAAATCTTAGTGCATCATAAACTCCAAATGTACGTGGAATTGTATCCCGAGTGCAGACCACATTTCCGTCCATACGGAATCGGCTATGAAATTTATATCCGGGTTTCCATCCTATATACCAATGGAATTTTTTATGCACCAATTAAGTCTAATATATTAGAATTCAAGTTTTAGACACTTAATCCCATTAATCTAATTAATGAATTCAATGCATATAATATTCTATTTAAACCTTTTAAATTTACATAAAATCATAATTCTATGTCTTTAATGATAATGCATGTATGACATGTTATGGCAAGTAAAATGCACGAGTGGGCACCCTAGGCTATATGACATGTTATTCAAACAATTCGAAATAAACATACATATAACAAAAGATTATTTTGCATTGACCGGGCTCTTATTTTTCTATACTAATCTAATTAGTACATAAGATCTACCAAGGCATTCCTTGGCCTTCAAATCCCGCTCCAAAGTGGTATTGGCTCCTTTCGAGGCTTCGATGCTCCATATTACAAAGAATTGAATTTTTTTTACATTGAAAATAAAATTACAATGAATAAAAACAATGGCCTTATGGCCTTACAACCATAAAAAAATCACCTATAAAATATAAGAAACATAAAAAAATTACGACCAATGCAAAATCCATTCATCACATGAAATATTAAAACCATTCATCACATGAACTTAAACAATGTGCCCACTCATCTAAACTTGCATATCATATTTATAAATCATATAAATATATTAAAAGAGTAACTTTAAATAAAAAAAAAGTTAAGGGTTAAGAGCACTTTTCAACCTCGCTCTGATACCAATTGTATGGAACGCCTTCCCTCGCGCAGCGGAAGCGGTTAGGCTCAGGAATCAGACTTGAAAAAATTTTCTGCTCTTCCCTTGCTATGGCCGAATGTTACCAGTGATATTGCTGAAGTTTTGGAAAAAATTTCTGCCCCGGAATAGTCCCGAAACAGTCCCCGAACAGCCCTTGAACTGCAGTACAAAAACTGGACTGTTTTGGACACGTTATGGGCGCGTATGTTACCCAACTCTTGGTCTGATTTGCGCCACTTGCAGGTCTGTTTCAGATCTGATTTTTCTCCGCAAATTAATCCTAATACAGGCCTTAAGATATCCTAAAGTGTTTCCCAAAATCCCGAATGAAAATCAAACAAAACGGAGCTCCCTGAACCTCCCTGTTCTTGCACAATTTAGGGTTCCTCAGGGAGTGGGGCTGCAAACTGCAGGGGTGGTTTGGGGATGATTTTCAATGTCACGAGGTATTCCGAACTATGTCTCGACACTAACGGAGGGTAGTGTGTACTACACTCATAAGAAATCTCTAAACGGTTTAGAGAACGATCACACACACAGAAGAGAGATCTCAACATTTGAGAGCTCAGAGAAGGAGATGGAGGCTAGGGTTTTTTCCAATGGTTGTGTATAAAATTAAATCATAATTTTCTTTCATACTTATGGTTAATTTGTTTCATAAAACAAATCAACCACTAGTCTCCCAATAGGTGTAGAATTCGGCCAAGGCTAGGGATTAGGAATCCTTGTTTTATTTTGTTTCCAAAACAAACAAATCCTATCCCAAAATAAGTCAAAAATTCGGCCAAGGTAGGGTTTTAATTAGGATTTTATTTTGTTTCCAAAACAAACAAATTCTATTCCTTATCCAATAAGGAATCCTACCTTGGTAATAATTATTAGCCATATTAAATCATATCTTATATAATTTAATATTCTAATTTAATAATTATCAAATATAATTATTAATACTTTTAATATAAAGTCTCATGTGTGATATAATTAATATTATTAATCACATTAATAATATTGCTTTTGTGAGTATGTAATTGGACCATCTAATTATCTTAGCTCCGCTAAAGTAAATCAAGCTAGCACGGGGACCAAGTGGACCTATGGTTCTGAGCTCCAATAATCTCGAAATTTTAATTAAGCTCTTAATTAAATATTCCGAATTATTAACTCTGGGTTATTCCACTAAAAACCCAAAGTTGCACTCTCGTACCGTAGATGAAATATAAGGCCGATCAAAATCGGTGTCCACCGATATAGTCATTGCATATAAATTGATCCTTCACGAATATCTCGTAATTAGAGTCGGGTCATAATGTCCGTTATACCCTTCTAATTATTTTATCTTAAGTACCATTGATTCTCTAATTAACAATTTATTCATAACGGTTATGAATATTAATCTTTCCATTCGTAATAGAAAGACTTGAGCGCTCTAATCGTTCAAGTACCGAATCAATCCTTAAGAGAGATATTCATCTACTTCTCGCAATAGGGAGTGAATTCCATGTCTATATAAAACGTTCCCAGCTACATAACAGACTATGCCCCCAAAATACGTAGTTATTGGTTGGGTTTGCTACACCAACCTCACCTTTGTAAATCAAAAGACATATCCCGCCATGCAGGAGTTCGTAGTACACTCAGGATTAAGACCAATCCATATATGACCATCAAGTAGATTGAAATGACTTTCTTTGTTTAACGGATATTATAAGAATGTCATTTCTATCTGGGTCCAGTCCTATATGATCACATAATACAAGGTGCCTCCATTCTCATGTCTCTACATGGACGATCCGGATTAAGATCGTCATCCAAATATAGAATGGACCGCAGCTATAGATAAATCACAAACAAAGCACTAGTGTGTTTGCTCTCTGTGGACTATTTAAGATTACTAACTTCAGACTTGTATCCTCTGGTGCATGACACTCATGTACAACGTCTTGAAGGTACATAAGTAATCTATGGTATTTATGAAGATATATAATATGCGAAAATTAAAACAAACAATTTGATAAATGAATAATGCATCATTTTATTTCTATGCAATAGAAACCGTTTACATCACATGTAGTTCTAGGGCATACATCCCAACAGAGGAATACCGATATACAGTGGTAAGTGGGAGGATAGGCACCAAGTCCGAAATGGAACACAAACAGTTCATCAAGGATGAAACTGTACCAGTAATCTTCTAATACACAAGAACCGCGTAGATCGGAGAAAGTCAGAAAACAACCTGGGGTATGGGTTTCTGACTCACCTCATAAAGATGTCTATCTTTTGAGGTATTCCAACTGACTACGTATGAGGTAGTGATACAAGGTATCGACTCCCTATTATGGCAAAGAGCCATACGAATCCGAAATGGATTCCATGTATATCAACTGTGTTTAGAATACTAGTTGATGTACCGTAAGGCATTGTGCCTACTGGTACTATATAAGTCTTCAAGGAAGACATACATGGATGGCAACATACCAACGTACAAAGCTAGCCTTGTAGCGGAAAGGTATCGTTATCAACATTGTGTTGATTACGATTTAACCTTTTAAATGTTGCCATGGAAAATCCATTTGAATAATGCTTGCTAAAGCTGCATGTTTCATTTATGAAATATGACAGCAGAACGTCAAGATCGCTTTCCTTATGCGGAAACCTTTTGGAGGATGTTTTCAACATCCTGACGGTTTTGTCATACCAAAACTAGCAAACAAGGTTTGCAAGTTGTTCGATCCATGTTTGGATTGAAGCAAGCATTGAGTTCTTGGAATTATCGTTTTGATATAATCATAATGTTGTATGATTTGATTCAAAACGAATATGATTCTTGTGTATATAAAGAGGTTAGTGGAAGTGCATTGACAGTAGTTGTCCTATAAAAATGATAATATGTCATTTCTTGGAAATGATATTCCCATATTACAATCGGTGAAAGCTTGGCTTTCATGAAAATCTTCCGTAGAATTCTTGAGAGAAACAACCTTTATTATAGGAATAAAGATCTACTGGGATAGATTTGAAGTTGTTAACACTCTCTGAGAAATCGTACATTGAAAAATGTACGTTACCTGGTGTCTCATATGCTTTGAGCATATGGAGTCACAAACAGGTCAATCCAAGTGATAGTCACTGGATTGATATTAAGAACATCCGTTAGTATCTTAGAGAACTAAGGATGATATCTTAAACTATGGAAAATGAAAACTTGAAGTGACTGGGATCACTGCTGCAAGTTTCATGACCGATAAATTTAACGGTACTATACATTTTGAATAACGGAATAGTGAGCTGGAAATCTTCCAAGCAAGATACTGTTACCGAATAAACAACAAATGCGGGTTATTGCTGCAGCTGAGGCAGCAATAGAAGCCATTTGGGTCGATAATATATCTAATTAGATTAGATATAGTTCTGTTAGCAGCTGAGCTAAGCGTCAGCACAGGCTAAAGAATTAATGGTCTCATCAACGATCCAGATATATACTTCAACTATTCATCTTATTCATTCGGATCATGCATCATGGCGATGTGATGATCGAATAAATCGCATCAGATGATAATCACGCAAATCCGCTGACGAAAACCTTCCTTAGCAGTTTGAGCGAACCGTACATAGTTCGGGTGTATGACACTCGAGTGACTGGCTATAGGCCAAGTGGGAGATTGTTGGACAATTATGACCCATAGCGTCACTATTTGTACATAACATGGTGTTGTTGTACAAATTAACTATGTGACAAGGAGATTGCACTCTTATCATTTGTTATTAGATCACTTAGATGTATAAATGATAGGAGGTCCTAATGTCTAGTTATTGGATTGAGATGATATGAGACAGTATCAGTCCTCGAAGGATTAATCATTAAATATTCCTAGTCGTAGTATTATCGAGACTGGACATAGAAAATACAGAATAGACTATTATTACACTTGTGCGATTTGTGAGGGCACAATAGCATAGTTCTCATATATATAGGTATTGGATACTCATGCAAGTGTAATAGGAGGTTGTGTTTACCGATGGTACGGAAACAGCTTCTCTCTGGATAGACCCTTCGGAATTCTATTGGTAGTATGACTACGTGTCCATGGAGGTCCGATATCAGGGTAGGTGTATTTGGTCTTAACTTGAGACTTGCACCGGTAATACTTGCGACAATTAATATGCTTTGGTTTTGGTCGTCCAGGGCTTTAACAGGTTCTGTGTACGCCTCTGCTGAGTATATTGAGAATCGTAGTGTATTGGGGTGTGATGTCAAGACAGAAGTATCACTCCAGTCATAGTGGAGATGATGTCACGTAGGATACGGTACTGGTGCTCTTAAGTACTACAGTCATCGAGATGACATTACTAGGTCATGTTCATCCGATTATAGAGACTAGTTACCAAACATCCGACATATGATTCGTACGGGGCAAACACAATTCCAGCCCCAGGCCTAGCATGTGACACCTGATATTGGATCGCAATACGCAATACTACGTATACTACGCCTGACATAGATTATATATTCCAGTAAGAATATTTCTGGAGAATTGGGTAGGCATGGTGCTTTGCTAGAAGCCAACCATGTCTTGTAAATCGGTAAGCAAGTGGTACGAGGTATGCACGTATTCGGATAATCCGATAACCGTATTTACTGCCAACATATCCAGGGATCTCTTGGGTCGCTTCCCAAAGATTCACCGATGATAGTTGATTTAATTAGAATTAATCTGGGATTAATTAAGAGAGAGAAAATTAATCTGGGATTAATTAAGAGAGATAAAATTAATATGGGATTAATTACGGTATTATTTAATCTAGGATTAAATATGTTCGGAAGAGAGAGAACGCGATTAATTTGGAATTAATCGGTAGAATAAATTTAATAGTTAAATTTGATTTTTCTATTTAATTTATTCGTATGGGCTAAAATTATTATATCGGATATATTAAAATGAATTGGATTTCATTACGAAATTAAAGCCGGACTTTAATACGAACAAACGAATTAATTTAGAATTAATTCGCAAACGACGTTCATAATATATTTACGAGGCATCGTTATTTAATTAAATTAGATTGAATTATTTAGCGACGAAAGTTCGTTTAATCCGATTAAACGGAACCGAGCCGCGGCAAATGTTCGTAGAGGCATTTGAATTTTGAATTCAAATATGGGGCCCACTTTAATGTGGTAGTTGGGAGGGTAGTTGACATTTATGCCAAGCCACCCACCATCCAACTACCTTAGAATGGTTTTGGTGAACCATTTACCCAACTACCTTGTTTAGGTAAAAGGGTAAATTGGTTTTACCTAAAACTCTTCTCTCTCCCTCGTTTAGTGTATGCGTTACACTATGAACAAAACAAGAAACCCTAAAATCTATCAACATTGGCGTGAATGGCCTCCCTCTCTACACTTTGATTTTGTTGCAATTTCAAAGGAGATAGCACTTCACAAATCAACTAAGGTGATAAGGAAACTTACTCAAAGCATGGAATCAACACAAAGCTTGGATCTTGGAGATCTCCTCCCAAAAATTTTAAAAGCTCAAATCCGCTCAATGTAAGTAATTTCGCAACTTATATTGAATTTATGAACATGTTTTCATGCTTATTAGATTCGTGGCATGTTCTAGGAACACTAATGATATATAATACATATGCCAATGTATCCAATACAGTTTCCTAACCTTTTTCCTCTGAATCAACTAAGCCTTGGCTTTGGCACAACAAGCTTAATGATTCCAGTTAAGCGGAACCCATTGACATGGAAAGCTTCGTAATCAATGTCGATGGACAAGAAGTGATCTTGACTTTGGCCAACAAATCACGACTTGGATAAGACACCAATATGGAACAAAACTCTTATGATTCAAACACATCCGTAATTGACAAAGGCCTTGACTTTGGCCAACAAACCAATGCCAACTTTGGATTTTGAGTAAGAATCACTCAACGGAAGGAAAAATCGCTTAATATCATTAAAAGGGTTTTTCACGTAAATTGGCAACCAATTTATTATCTTTGTTAAGGTCTCATCATACACCGTTAAGCATGCTTCTAAAACATCATAAGGCGTGAAAAGTAAATTAATAACGATATGTAGATGGATATTTAAACAGATTGTTCCTAGAACAAATCACTCCATTTCCTCTCCTCGGCTAGCATTATTCTACTTGTACCCAATTACATACTACAATAATAGAAACCTCATTGCAATAAGGGGAATTAGGTGAGAAGAGAATACAAAGAGATAATAAGAGACAAGGCTGGACACGCAGGTCCAATTTATAAATTCAAAATTTACAATAATTTCCAAAATTACCCTTTCCCTTCTAATATCCATCCGATATACGCTTTGAATTCATCACATCCATATATTCATTCAAGCATGTTATTCAATCAAACTAATCAAATTAATTATCTTTGAATATAAGTGATCATCTAATGTTCAAACAATGATTTGACTTTGCGCGAGTCCAACTCATTTGAGAATAAGTACTTAAAGTACGAATTTTTGAATTATATCGAACTACTCTTTAAATCTAATTTAATCCGTATTCAATACGGATTCAATTTAATTCCAAATTAAATATCAACATTTTTTAATGCGCTTTAATGACTTAGATTCCAAATCTAATCCTATCGGGTCTCAAAGCCCAACTAACATCCAATGTTCCTTTAATTAAAGTCCGATGGGCCTTCAATTGATTTTATAAGGCATGGGCTTTGGTCAATATGGGTCAAACCTAATTACCAAGCCCAATTGAGGAATCATCCTCATTTGCCAAAAAATCAATTTTAGCCCATAAGGCCCAATTAAAGTTTTAAAGCCCATTTATTACATTTGGACTTAATGGAATGATTTAGGACCCATTAGGATCCAATCCATTTTGCCTAAACCAACTTGGCCCAACCAAGCCCATTATGCCCAAATATAACATTTTCAAGCCCAATTCAAAATCAAGCCCAATTAACCAAATTTTAATAGTCCAAATTTTAAAATTCAATTAATTAAAGTGTATAGTCATGATTAATCTTTTAAATCAATATTTCCAAAACACTAATCTAACCATTAATCATACTTTTCATCATCAACACATGTCCAACATATTTGATTCAAAAATCATCTCATTACATGCATGGAAGCTCACAGCCAAGGTGGGGATTTTTGTCTGAATTCGTTTTCAATCCGATTGAATTTTAAATCGACATTCCCAATCGTTTCAAGTCATCCAATGATCATCAAAACAAAAAATACCTTGACTTCCAAGGGTAATACACATTCGGCCAAGCCTTAATTTTGGGGAAAAATCCATCCAATTTATTTTTCATAAAATTGATCATGTATAACACCATGTTATCAACATACGAGCATACTTAATCAAACAATTTCATTAAATCATGCTTCAATCAATTTAACCCAAATTTTACCCTAAAATTTTCATGGTTAAACAAGGCTCCATGATACCATTGTTGGTTCTATTGATGTCCCAAGATCAATTTAAGTAATAAAATGAATGAATATAACGAGAAGTACGGCGGAAACATACTTACATCGATCGGTTTTGGATGTGATGCTCAACAAAAATTTCCTCCTCCAAGTCCTCTTTGATTCGGCCAAGGATGATGTTTTATTGATGAAGATGAAGCTCCAAGCTTTATGGATTCCAAGCTCTAAGATCGGTTCCCTATCACCTTGGTTTGATCATTTGATTTGTGCTAGCAAATGAAGAAAACCTCCAAGTCTTCTTCAATGGGTTTCACGGCAAAATGAGAGAGAAGAGAGAGTTTTTGAGTTTTTTGTATATCATGTTTCTAAAACAATAATATCAATTAAAAACAATTACCAAAGTGGTATATGTTTTTACAAAAGTTAAAAGCCAAAATTGTGGCTCCAAAAACTCATTAAATGCACACAACCACCTCAATCAGGAATAGTGACTGCATGTCACTCACCAAAAAGGTGAAAAGCCATCAATCACTAAAGTGACAAGTGATGTGACTCGCGATGTGACTTTTGGGCCCCAGTCGATTCAAAATGCGAGTGTGTCTGCAAACACTTCCGGGCTCAGTTTCGCTAATTCCGAATTAACAAATTTCCATCGCAACGTAATTAAATAATTATGCCTAGCGAAATTACTATTCACGTCGCTAACGAATTAATTCTAAATTAACTCGTTTGCCCAAATTAAAATTCGATTTTAATTCCACGTCGAAATCCAATTTCGTTTAATATATCGAATATATTATTTTATCGATTAATTCCAAATTAACCTTTCTCTCTCTTTTAATAGCATTTTATCCAAGATAAAATTTCTCCGCAATTAATCCCAGATTAATAAAGTTCGAATCAAACGTCATCGATGAATCCTCGGGAAGCGACCCAAGAGATCTCTGGATATGTTGGCAGTAAATATGGTCATCGGACTATCCGAACACGTACGTACCTCGTACTACGTCTTTACCGATTTACGAGACAAGGTTGGCTTCTAGTAAAGCGCCATGCCTACCCAATTCTCCAGAAATATTCTTACTGGAATATATGATCTATATCAGGCGTAGTATACCGTAGTACTGCGTATTGTGATCCAGTATCAGATGTCACGTGTAAGGCCTGGGGCTGGAATAATGTCTGCCCATACGAAGCACATATCATATATAGAGCAATTAGTCTCTTTGAATCGGATAATATGACCTTGTCATATTATCCTGATGGTTGCAACACAATAGAGAACTAGTTCTGAATCCCTACGTGATCATCATCTCCATATGTCTGAAGTGATACTTCCGTCTTGACATCACATCCAATACACTAGGATTCTCAATAAACCCAGCAGAGGCGTACACATAACCCGTTAAAGCCCCTGGACGACCAAAACCAAAGTTTACTGATTGTCGCAAGTACTAGCGATGCAAGTCTCAAGTTAAGAGCAAATACACCTACCCTGAAGCGGACTCCCATAGACACATATACATACTACCAATGGGATTCCGCGGGGTCTATCCAGAGCGAAGCTGTTTTCCGTACCATCGGTAAAACACAACCTCCTATCGCACTTGCATAAGTATCCAATACTTAAATATATGAGAACTATGCTGTTATGCCCTCACAACGCGCACAAGTGAAATACTAGTCTATTCCACATTATCGATGTCTAGTCTCGATAATTCTACGACTAGGGATATTTAATGATTAAACCTTTATAGATTGATACTGTCTCATACCATCTCAATCCGGAACTAATCATATGGACTTTTACCATTTATATTTATCAAAGTAAATGAATCACAAATCGATAAAATGCAATTTCATTATAACATAGTTAATTTTGTACAAAAACACAATGTCTTTTACAAACAGTGACGCTATGGGTCATAACTGTCCAACACATACCTCTTAAGCTCTTATCTCATTGGTGACAGGAATAAATAATAGATCCTCCAAATTAGTCCAACACTTTAAATATGCTTTGAGTAAAAGATTATCTAGATGTTTCCACATCATTTCCTTTTGGCTATAAAAAGGTAGTGAGTGAAGGAAGACACCAAATCATTATCTAACTCTAGTAATACCTTTGGTTAAATGAACTTTAGTTTGGAAAATTTTATTAACGCCTTGGTCCCACACCACTTGTATCTTTTATAATGTCT
Source organism: Zanthoxylum bungeanum (assembly GCA_019454045.1). Lineage (NCBI taxonomy): Eukaryota > Viridiplantae > Streptophyta > Magnoliopsida > Sapindales > Rutaceae > Zanthoxylum > Zanthoxylum bungeanum. Next base: position 65,686 of record SKCR01010101.1, read on the forward strand.
TTTATTATAAACAAGTGGTTTATATTTATTTGCCTTAAAGGTAATAAATCTCTAAGTTCATCACGTAATAATTACTTAACTAAAGGATAAGCAATACACTTTCTATTTCTTAGAAAGTCTCTAGATGTTTGCACCCTAAAATAATCATGCCAATTATAATCATACATAGAATCATCAAGCATATGAGTTTTAATATGTTGGAATTATTTTAGGCATTAAATAACTTTAATTAATATTTAATTATGATATTGCATTTTATTTTATTCAAATAAATTTACTATTCACATTTTTCTACAGATCCGTGAACTTTAAATGTAATTTCACAATTCAAATCTTAACCAAATCATGTAAAACTTGTGCCTAAAATTAATTTCAGGGTGTTAGCTTTCCAACATGGTTTTAAACACCCAATTTTGAGTTCAAATGAGTGAGAACTAATAAAAACAAAAACAACGCGCTGATACCACTATTGGGAAGCTACTGCGAGTGCGCAGCGAAAAAATAAAAATTATTATGATGCGATGCCACTTTCCCTTTACCCAAGACCTATTTGTTTTGATTATTCTACAATCCTAGACATGTTACTATATATATTCTAAGCATAAAACTCATAAAACATGCAAAGAACATAAACCTAAATATGCTAACTATCATAAGAACTCTAATTAAAATAAAGAAAGAAAAACCTTACTTGAACCGTAGACTCCTCCAGTCCTCCCTCCAATCTACAAGCTTTTCTCGAACTCAGCAAGCTCTTCCACGTTCCAAAAATCCACCCAAGTGTGTGGCCTCTAAAGATGCACACACCAAAGCCAAAACTCAACGGCATATTATGACTTGAGTGCACTGGTATTTTGCCTGTGGTGCTAGCCTAGGCAAATACATTAAAACTTTTAACTCGAGGTTCCTCTAGTCAATTAGACTTAAGGATCCTCAAAATCAGTGGCTTACTCTTAATCTTTAGAGTTGCTCACTTATATAAAACCAATATATGAAAGGTTTGGTGCAAAAATTTGTGAAGAATTTTTTGGTTTTATATAGTGCTCAAAAGATAACAAAATTAATTAAGAATCTGATGTGGAATAAAAGCCAATTTAATCTTAGCCATTGGATCTTAATTTAGTGGTTTAATGAGATTATAAAACCCTAATAAGAGTTTGGGCCGAAATTTGATTTCAAAATAAATAACAAAAAAAAAAAAAATTTGATTCCAATTCCCAAAGTGCCCCTGTCGTCATTCACTAATCCCTAAGCCACTTTGGAACCTCATAAATGATCTGTTCAATAATTAAACACATTGAACCATTTATGAACAATTCCTACAGCAATCATATATGCTGTTAAATATGCACTGTGCACTGTTAACCATTGATTTCAACTTTGTTGTGTGTGACCTTTTTGGGTTCCCCTCAAGTTGGACATGAAATGAATCGTGATAATTTAATTAAACATAAATTATCCTCCAATCAGATGGTCTTTCAATTTCAATGACCAAGGTTGACATCTAGCAACATGCCATGGCCCCCAAATGAGAATGAAAGATATATATACCCATTATGTATGTGATTTACATATGATACGGTCCATCGCCTCACTGTATCTCCACCTATTGACCTAGGGTACGGAAAGTATCTACCCATATGGTCAAAGGTATCTTGTTGATAGTGTCATGAATCATACTAACCCAAGAATCTCACATGATTCTTCCGTTGCGGCCACAGTCTCAAGCACTGATCACATATATTAACCCGCAAACTGGAATACTACTCTTATAAGAAAATACTATCCGAGAAAGTGGCGATTCTCTGTTGTATTTTTACAAACTTCATGTGTTTCAACAAATGACCCAATCATACCCTTATGACCGGATATTTTGAACCGGGGAAGGAGAATGTTAAAGTTGTTTAATCCACACATAAAATAGTAAAGACCTCAAGTCTAAGGACTAGTCATATAATCGATACATGAAAGTTCTCACAGACACATAGGATAAACACTTCATATGAAAACTTTCGGTGGTCAGTTCGATGGACACGAGCAACTCATGCATCAATGTGATACACCAAGGGAACAGATCTCCACTAGTAGCCTATAAGATCGGCTACCCCACTTAAGGGCGGATCATATCATCATGTTAGTCTCTCCGCTTTGTGAACGCCCAAATTATTCACAAAACTATGATTAGGAACATTTAAGAGTAATGATTAACATAATGCGTGGAAGCAATCGTCTTATTACTCCAAGGGCATTATTATAGTGTTGATGATTCATATAAGTTATGTAAGACATGTATAATAAAGATTGCCATTTTATTAATTAATGAAAAAATTACAAATACATGTATATATAGCCCATCCACAAGTTGGGTATAGGGCATATCCCTAACATAATTACCGATCGTTACAATATATCTTCAAAATGTGTTGCTAGTTTTTTGTCTCTACTCTTTTAGTTTGTAATTAGTTGGTTGGAAACTTATTTGAAAGATGCTTGCATGTTTGATTAATAACGTAAGCTTGAAATGGTTTCAAAAGCTCATTTTTGATTATTTGATAATCACATTGTCATTCTACAGTTGCCAAGCCACTCATTGATGATCTAGAAATATTCTTGAGTTGTTTCACGGTAAAGATTGAATTAAAGTGTCAAATTTAATTAATTTAGTGTAATTTGTCAATTTGAAGAAATTATAAAATTAGGGTTCTTAACCCTTTCTAAATTTGGGGCTTTTCATATATATGATGTATTATAGTGTGTATATGATGCATATTATTTTTGGGTTGATCTGATTAGATCTTGACATGTTTTAAACAAAAATGAACCAAATTGTAAAAATTGCAAAAATCTCGGCTGTTCGGCAATTTCAAATAATTTGGGGATTTATTGAATTTTTTTTTGATGTGTTGGACATGTTGAAAATCATTTTAGAATTGATTTAGAATCATCCAAAGCTGTATTTGACAATTTGAGGACTAAAATGAACAAAATGCAAAGTTTAAGGATCAAACATTAATTTTCAAGAAATATGATTTCTTAAGTTAAATTTCAGTTTTTAAGTATTGGGTAATTAAATAAATAAGTTTATTTAATTGATTAAAGAAAAAATAATTGAAATCGAAAAGTTTTGATTTTTTTGCGTTCCGCTGCATTACCGGATATTCATTTTTAAAACCCCAACAAAATGGTATCAGAGCGAGTCTAATTCTAAACATATGATTATCCCTTTAAATTCAATATTTAATTTAATCTTTACTTTATGCATGCATGTGTTTATTTAATTTGATTAAATAAAGTTAAAGCGTCTTTTACTGAAAATCCTTAATTAATAAGGTTGTATTTTAATTATGTATTTGATGCAAGTTACATGGTCGTTCTTGTTAACAAGGTTTATGGATATCATTTCTATGACTACCTCCAAGAATGTGCCAAGGTTGTGAGGATGTAGCCGATATAAATTTATTTATACCAGATGTATATATGATTCAAGGAAAATCAGAATCCTCAACGTAGCCAAAGTTGGTAGTACAATCAACTACGAACAAACTAAAAGGTGCTAAAAACTTTGTCGATTGGGATTTGGATTTAAGGATTGTCCTTGAATCTGAAAAGTTAGGATATGTACTTGAGTGTCCACTGCACCTTGATGTGTCTGAAAATGCAACACTGGAGGAACTATAAGTTTTCCAAGCTTAGAAAGATGATGATTTAAAAGTTAAATCAGTCATCTTAAGTTCACTGGCATCAGATCTGTGGTAAACACATAGGTAACACAAGCGCATGTATCTCTCAAGTAGTATAAAAATTTCGGTCCCACGAAGACTTAATTTCTATGAAGTTATTAATTATTGATGCTAATTATTTACAAGTATCTAATTAAGGTTGGAAGGGAATGTTTGTTCGTTGGTTGAAGTTGGATTTGATAAAAATTAAATAAATAAAAATATATAATAAAATAAAAGGAAATTAATGATAAAGAAAACATCTAGGATTGTGAATCCGTCCAATATTATTCTAAATATGAATTGATTCTCTTATACATGTGTAATAAATCAGTTGTTAACCTGGAACACGAAGATATGCATAACCCTCTTTCAATGGTCAAATGCAAACACCCAAAGTAATCCAATTAACTATATTCCAATGTTAACTAAGTTACCCGAATTTATTAAGTTCAAGTTCTAATTATGGCTATCCCGCCCGACAAGTATATTCTTATCCTGAAAGGAAATCTCTAAGATGTGAGATAGTGAGCTATTGAATCTAAGGCTAAAACCTAAAATTCATTTCCAAGTTCACTTTAAGTTTACCACATCAATATTATAAGTGATCAGACAACAAGGTATTAAGATTAAGATTCAATAAATAAGCCTAATGTATTACCTATTATATTAGAAAATAAATTATTAAACTCATGAATATTGTGATTCATCACTTCCCTAGATTAAAAGTAAAATACCGGGGTTAGGGGATCCACCCTTACTATTTCAAATCTATAAATCTCTCTTATTATAATATATAAATTTGTATTTTATCACCAACTGGTCAAATAAGCAGTATTCTGATTAAATCATGGTTTAATTAATTCCAACTGACCATAAATGCGGTATCCAATTAAGTCTGGTTAAAATTATTTTAATTAAGTCCAACCGACCATAAAGGCTTATCTAATTAAGTTAGGTTTTAAGATAATTTATATATTATAATTTAAGGGAGATTAATCAAAATTATCAAAATAAAAGTTTCACCCTTCCCCAGCGGAAATTAACTACAAAACATAAAATAAAAATAAAATAAATAAACTAATATTACTACTACTAAAAATAAAAATATATTACTATTAATATATACAAACAAGATACAATCCTTAAATCTTTATTTAGGAACCTTAAGGAAAGTATAAATTTGGAAAATGAAATCAGGTGTTATCTATAGGCAAATTTCAGGCTTCCGCGTCGCGATTCGCATGGAATGATGACACGTGTACACAGCTTTGTTGAGATGTTGACACGTGGCACTCGTTGCACTACAATAGATGGCGGTTGTCGGCACATCAATAACTATGTTGACGTCATGATGATGAGGTGATGATGCACGTGATGATACAGTGATGACGCGTCGACAAGTGAATAACTGAGGACGCATCGTGATGCAAAGTTCCTGTGCGTCGCAATGCGTGAATAGTAAATTTCCCAATTTCTCTCTTTTTGTCCATTTTTCGTCGTTTTAGCCCTAAAATGATTCAATTGAGTCCCAAAACTTTATTTATCTACAAAACACACAAAAAACATATCAAAATATTCATCAAACCCGAGAAACTAAACAAAATATTAGGTCAAAAGAGTGGTAAATATTGATATATTTTCCGTTCATTACAACCTCAAACCTAACGTTTTGCTAGTCCTCGAGCAAAACAAAAATAAACAAAATTAAATAAACAATTAAAACTAAATTAATCTAAGCCACTTTCGTAGGGATCAAGGTTTCATTTAGCGTATGCAACATGCTTTTAAAACTCTATGTGTCCCTAGTGGACGAATTATAGTCTCGTGAGGGATTACAGCGATGATACCCACAAATGTCAACTAAATGCACATGCAATTACACATAAAAATAAAATAAACAAAAGAAAAAAATAAAATAAATGAAAATAATAGTTATATATACAATGTTCTCAGAGAATGTCTAGCAACAATGTTAAAGGAACTTTCAAAATGCATACTACAACTAAAATCCTTTCCTTTGAACAAAGTATCTAAATCAGACTCTAAGTGTGTGTGTGTGTGTGAATATTTATGCAAACAAATTTGATTCTACATTATTAACTGGGTGAGTTTGTCTAAATTCTTAGTAGTTGATGGGTCAAACAACCTGACTATCTAAAATTGTTATGTCTGCTACAATATATGTAAAGTGAGGTATGATTTTTTTTAAGCTTTACTGATTGACGCGAAAAATCAATGCTTACTGAGGTAATATGTCCAGTTACTAAGTTAAAGCTTATTTATTAACTAATTCAAGCCGTACTATTTGACGTGAACGGTCACTGCTGGCCAGGCAAGACGCCCAGTTACTAAGAAAGAGCTTGGTCAGTTATTATTCTTCATTTTTTTACCTCACATCATAAATAGATGTAGAAAGAAATAGATATTCAGGCAAATGGTCATTCACCAATTATTTCAACTAGCCACTTTGTCAATTACTTATTATCTCAGTGCTACATAACTATTTTCTAGCGCATATGAGTCTGACCTAGATATTATGCTCAAAATATATGATGAAAGTGAAATTAGCATTTATCTTTCCTATAAATATTTACTAAGACAAACAATCTCATCATTAGACTCTAATATAATATTTTTTTGGGCACTTTTGAAAGCATGCACAAATTAAAACAAGGAAACATGCAAGACACACAAGATACACGACATGCAAGGAATAAAAACACGCAATAAAGAAAAAAATAACGTAGAAGACAAATAAAAATAAAAAACCTCACTCCCAAACCTAAACCTAGCATTGTCCTCAATGTGTTACAAAACAAAAGAAAGATAAAGGAACAATATTTCCATGGTTTCTTCATTCCTCAGCCTCGTCATCGTCGCTACCATCCCCTAGATAGGCTAGAGTCTGATTATCATTTAATCCCTGATGGTGTGCCATTTGTTAAAGCAGTTGAGCATTGTAATTGACATGAGATTTCAACCACTTGACGCATTGTGTCATGGAACAGGGCTGCGATAATCTCCAAGGAGGTTTCCATTGTGGAGCTGTAGGTGGTGAGGAAGACCTGGCATGAGATGGCCATTCTGCTTGGAGTTGTTGAATTATTCTAGTGGTCAACACAGTGGATGGCTGCATCATTTCTTCCCTTGTATCAACTAGCACCATGGCCAGCGTGCATAGGTTTGTAATTAAGCTGCAGTACATCAGGCTAGTTTGTGTAGAACGTGTTGCCCAAACTATGTTGGTCAATATCAGCCCACCCACATCATGTTAGGGTTGGTGCTCGGAGGGCCAATCCGGATCGTATTTATGTCTGATTCATAAATAAGAACAATTATATTTTCCATAATATTACTAATTTAACGGTAGCACCATTATCTTTTATACATTTATTCGATCTGATTACGATTAGATCGAAACTGAATATGGTTCAGTGATATGTGTACATTAGACAAAGACCCTAGGATTTACAATAAAGTGTACAGTTACAACGTAGTTTGTAATTGACATTGGGAAGTGTATTATTAGTTGTATATCATTAAATAAAGTTCCTGGTCAAGATTTACTAACACGGGTCGGTTAGTAAAATCCGCTGAGACCAATACATGTCGTATATTGTGACTTGGTCTGATGGTTTATCCCAGTGAACAATGAGTCTCAGGAAACTCGTATAGACATGTAGGTGTTTATTTGATAAGACACTAAATGACTCACTGAAGGTTTCCTAATAGATGGTACACCAACGTTAATAGGAACCTTCTCGAGTTGAGCGAGCATAGTGGTTCTTCAACTTGAGATACCATTGTGGATATATATGTTGGATAATTATGACCCATAGCATCACTATTTGTACAGATCATGGTGTTGTTGTACAAATTAACTATGTGATAAAGGAAATTGCTCTTTATCATTTGTAATTGGATTACCAAGATATATAAATGATAGAAGTCTTTATGATTAGTTCCGGATTGAGATGATATGAGACAATACCAATCCATAAAGGTTTAATCATTAAACATCCCTAGTCGTAGTATTATCGAGACTGGACATCGGTAAAGCGGAATAGACTAGTATTGCACTTGTGCGCGTTGTGGGAGCATAACTGCATAGTCTCATATATTTAAGTATTGGATACTTATGCAAGTGCGATAGGAGGTTGTGTTTTACCGATGATACGGAAAACAACTTCGCTCTGGATAGACCCCACGAAATCCCATTGGTATTATGTCTATGTGTTTATGGGAGTCCGCTTCAGGGTAGGTGTATTTGGTCTTAACCTGAGACTTGCACCGCTAATACTTGCGACAATCAATATACTTTAGTTTTGATCGTCCAAGGCTTTAACCGGTTCTTTGTACGCCTCTTCTGGGTATATTGAAAATCGTAGTGTATTAGGTGTGATGTCGAGATGGAAGTGTCACTCCAGCCATAGTGGAGATGATGATCACGTAGGGTACGGAACTGGTTCTCTTTTTTGTTGCAACTATCGGGATATTATGGCTAGGTCATGGTTATCTGATTATAGAGACTAGTTACCAGATATCTGACATGTGTTTCGTACAGGGCAGACACAATCCTAGCCCTAGGCCTAACACGTGACATCAGATACTGGATCGATATACACAATAATTAGTATACTACGCCTGATATAGATTATATATTCCTTTAAGAATATTTCTGGAGAATTGGGAAGGCACGGTGCTTTGCTAGAAGCCAACCATGTTTGTAAATCGGTAAAAATGTAGTACTAGGTACGTAGGTGTTCGGATAATCCGACGACCAGATTTACTACCAACATATCCAGGGATCTCACGGGTCACTTCCCGAAGATTCACCGATGACGTATGACTCACACTTTAATTAATTCGATGAGAGAGAAAATTAATCTAGGATTAATTACGGAGATATTTTATCTGGGATAAAATACTATTTAAATAGAGAGACCAATTAATTTGGAATTAAATGATAAAATAATATATTCGATATATTAAACGAAATTGAATTTCGACGCGAAATTAAAATTAGATTTTTATTTGGGCAAACAAGTTGATTTAGAATTAATTCACTTGCGACATGAATAGTAATTTTGCTAGGCATAATTATTTAATTAAATTTGATTTAATTACGTCGCAACGGAAAATTCATTAGTTCGAAATTAGCGAACCTGAGCCCGAGAGTGTTTGAAGGCCGCTCGCATTTCAAATCGAGTGGGGCCCACAAGTCACATCAAACGTCAAATCAATCGTCAATCAAGTGATGGAAGTCACATCACTTTGAGTGAAGTGATGCTTGTCATCATTGATTGATGTGAATAGTTGATGTGAATAATTGATCGATGAAAGACATTTACCATTTAATTAAATTGGTATTTGACTTTTATTTTGAGTATTAGATATACAGCACACAACAAAACTTTATCTTCTTCCTTCTCTCCTCTAGTTTTGGCCAAGAGCCATTTTTCTTTCAAAATTCTTGGCTTGGCCGAGACTGACTAGAAGCATTGGAAAGATTTGTGGTAAATTTTTCCGAGGTGCTAGCACAATAAAGTGTCACACGAAGGTGATAAGGAAACTCATTCGTGAGCATGGAATCACAAACCCAAGCTTGGAGCTTGGAGATTCAACTTGGACAACAAAGGAGAGCTTAGCCGAGAGATTCCATTGAGGGATAAATTTTTATTGTTCGATGCATCGCAAAGCCGATCAATGTAAGTATGATTCCGCAGTACTTCTTGATGAATTCACATGATTTTCATTGCTTAATTTGATCTTGGGAATGCTTAGAAACCCAACAATGGTATCTAGATCCTAATTAAGCATGAAAATGATTTAGGGTTAAAATTGGGTAAAATCAATTTGAGCATGATTTGATGAAATTGTTGATTATGTATGCTTGAATGATGTTTAATTGAAGTTGTATATGATCAATTTCATGAAAAGTTGATTGGATCAATTTTTGCCCAAATCTTAGGCTTGGACGAATTGGATGAACCCTAGATGTCATGGTGATTTTTATTTTTTGATTCATTGGATGAGTTGAAATGACTTGGGAAATGTTGATTTAGATTCAATTGGATTGAAATCGGAATTGGACAAATAAATTTCCCCATTGCCATGAGCTATGGAAGTATGAAATGATGTTGATTTTGTTTCAATTGTGTTAGACATGAATTGAACATGTTAAAGCATGATTAGTTCTGTAAATTGATGAATTGGAAATGTGGATTTATGTGATTAGTTATGGCTATACACTTTAGGTTAATTAAATTATGAAATTTGGAATTTTGGTAATTTTATTAGTTCGGGCAAATTTGGAATTGGGCTTGTAAAGTTGTATTTGGGCTTAATGGGCTTGGTTGGGCCAAGTATGGTTTAGGTTAATTGGTTGGATCCAAGTGGGCCCAAAACCATATCCATAAAGTCCAAATATAACTATTGGGTCTTTAAAGTTTAATTACGCCTAATGGGCCGAAATTGATTTCTAGGCTTATAGGGTGATTCCTTGATTGGGCTTTGGTTGCCGAAGCCCATGCCTTAAGAAATTAATTGAAAGCCCATTGGACTTTAATTAAACGACATTGGATGTTAATCGAGCTTTTAGACCCCGTTAAGACTAGATTTAGGATCTAAGTCGCTAAGGCTCATTAATAAAGTGTGGTTATTTAATTTGGAATTAAATATTGAATTATTATTGAATATGAATTAAATTGTATTTAATGTTGAAGTTTGATATAATTCAAGAATTCGTACTTTGAGTACTTATTCTTAAAACGAGTCGGATTATGAATAATGCAAGATATTTAACTTGCAAATCAAATCGTTATTTGAACATTGGATGGTCATTAATTTCAGATTAATTAATTGAATTAGATTGATTGATAACATGCTTTGTGTGAATACATGGATGCGATGTATGAATAATGTATATCAGATGGATATTATATGGGTGAGGGTAATTTTGGAAATTATTGTAATAAATTTAGAATTTATTTAAATTGGACCTGCGTGTCCAGCCTATTACCTCATTTCTCTTTGTATTTCTTTTCTCACCTATTCCCCTCAATGTAAATGAGGTTTCTTTAGAAGTGTTATGTAATTGGGTAGAAGTTGTGCTAGCGGGAGAGAGGAAAGGGAGAGATTTGTTCTAGGAATAAAATATGTTAAGTATCCATCCGCATATCATTATTATATTTATTTACGTTCCTTATTATGCTTTTAAAATGCATATTTAAGGGTGTATGATGATGAGACCTTAATAAAGATAATAAATTGGTTGCCAATTTATGCGAAAAACCCTCAAAACATATTAAGCGTTTTTCCTTCCATTGAGTGATTCTTACTCAAGATCCAAGGTTGGCATTGGTTTGTTGGCCAAAGTCAAGACCTTTGTCAATCGCGGATGTGTTTGAATCATGAAGGCTTTGTCCCATATCGGTGTCTTGTTTAAGTTGTGATTTATTGGCCAAAGTCAAGATCACTTCTTGTCCATCGACATTGATTACGAAGCTTTCGAAGGTCAATGGGTTCCGCTTAACTGGGATCATTAAGTTTTTTGTGCCAAAGCCAATGCTTAATTGATTCAGAGGAAAAAGGTTATGGAATATATTGGATATATTGGCATATATAAGATATATGTTTCGGACTTGGATGTCCACCTACTGGATCTAGGAATTGGATGGGATCCAATTGATCTTAGTGATCTACCTAGTTAAGTATCATACAATTTGTTGGCCAAAGTCAAGATTGTGTGTTATTTAACGGGATCTTAGCCCACTAGGAAACTAGGTTTCCCGAGTACTCAACAGAGGGTTAGAGGCTCGCCGAAAAATATTGGGAGGCAAGTATTATATTTGTAATTTCGTTTAGATACTTGCCATACGCGCTCATTTCATTATTCGTCAATATATACAAACGTAGTTTTAATTAAACAGTTCGACTGTATTCAAACTATTTCAAAGTATAATTGATTTTATAATTGGATTATAGTAATCAATATAATTGAATTTAATCAAATTAAAATTATAGTTGATTATATAGTTAGACAATAGTAATCAATATATTAAAATAGTACACAAATCGTTGATTGGATAGTTGGACTATAGCAATCAAGATAAACTAAAAGATTAACGTTTAGAACATAATCTTGTGTGAAAAATGTATTTAAATAGTTTAATTTTTAGATTAGGAATAATACCTCAGGATAGTATTGAGAACCGAGAAGTTATTTTATTTGATAAAATGACATCTAAGGCCTAAGCCCGGAGTTAAGCAAATAGTAGAGCATGATCTTTGGAAGAATCATTTGATGATAACTTTAGTGTTTAATCCTTTATGTTTGCCGCATTGACTCATTAATTTCATCATTATAACTAAGGATTAGATTTTTAAATCATGATGTTGAAATTGAAGGATCTTCATAGGTCTATACTTAGATCTTAGAAGCAATAAATGCAATAGATAACTCTTAGAGAGTTAATGGCTATGCTCAAAGAGTCAAAGCTAGAGTTTGCAAAAGGGCAAGAAGCGCAAGGCACATCTTATTTCGACATCCCACAATGCCAAGGCTTGGCCGGAGGCTTCAGGGTATGTGGAAAAAGGCAAAGGCAAAATCATCTCAGTTTTCTAGGAAGAAAAAAGACATATCCCAAGATGTCTGCCAAAACTGTGGCAAACGGGGTCATTGGAAGCGTGACTGCTGTATGGACAAGGCAGACATGAAGGAAATGAAGAGGGGCAAGGCTCCAGCTTCAAGTATGTTTGTCATTAACATGTTCACTACTAGTATTAAAATTGGATTTTAGATACTAAGTGTGGTGACACAGAAACTGGGCGACGTATGCTGTTCCAGGCTAGCGGCTCGGTTGGGAGTACGGAGTAGCCACGGGGGACTAAACCGGAGAATGATGGAGTCACTACCCGGTGTGAACCGGGAAAATGAGATTTAAGGCCGCACTCACCCCTTGCAAGGGAAGACCTCAAACCATTGGGTCAGAATGGTCCCTTACTTATGTCACTTGTAATGAAAGGATTTGTGTAATAATTTAATCAAGCCTAAGTAACACTTATTTCCAATAATATCATGCTTCTAAATTTACATGCTCGAAAGTAAGTCAAAGTATCGGCAAATATACAACTTCATAGGCATATTGTGTTCATGAAAATACAAGCACGTCATAATCACATAAGCACACATAAAAGAGAATCAAATAATGATGAACATGTAATTTCATAAACATTTCATACACGCGGAAGCATAAACAAATAACCATTACATATTCATGCAGAATAAAAGGAGTCAACTAAGTCCATATGTAACACATTTCATATAACCTATGTCTCAGTTTTACATACAACCTATTTGCATATAATCTAGTTCAAGTTTGCATGCATCACGGTAGATTAAAGTAATGACAGATATACGATTTCACAATCGCATTATTGATGGACATGAGAGCGTAAACAAGCACTAATTGCATAAGCGTACATATTAAAGGGAGGAGATTAAGTGCATAATGTAAAAAAATGACAATTAAAGAGACAATCATATGTGAAATAAACGTGCCATGATACTATTTGAAAGATAAATAATGGAGATGAAAGAAAAGAGATGCGACATATGCCCACATCTATATAGGACCTTAAGTGTTCGATTGAACGTATCTCACATTCATTAGAATACACTTTGTCCGGGGCGGCGAAGTATCGTGGCAAAGGATTTTAACCCCTCGAAACGGAGGACCTTTCATCCGACTTACTAAGCCCATGCGCAATACAATATGATACATGGTCATGTGAAAAGATGGCATACAAAGAAAAAAGCAAATAACTGAATACAAGACGCGGTGAAACATCATGGTAAAAGATTTTAACCTCTTCAATTAGAGGACCTTTCATCACACTTACTAAACCCACGCGCAATTAACACAATACATATATATGAAACAAAAGTAAAAAGAAAGATATCAGATTTCGTATACCCGATTTAACATACCTCACATCCAATCGAATATACATTGACCGGCACGATGAAGCATCGTGGTAAAGGATTTTAACCCCTTCAATTAGAGGACCTTTCATCGCACTTACTAAGCCCATGCGCTGGATTATACCATTACACGAACAATAATATACGGAAATTAAATAACGAATAATAAACACATCAAAAACAATATAAAACAAAATATGCGCTGTTTGCTCAAGTGGTACGTGGAGTTGTATCCCGAGTGCAGATCATACTACCGTCCATTCGGAATCGGCTATGAAGGCGACACATTTTTCATTTTAATCAAGGGCCACAACACACATCATATTCAAAATAAATGCATATTTATCTACTCAAGGGCCACAACATGCATTTTATCATAATAATCATGCGAACAAAACTCAATAAATGATAAAAATAAAATAGAAAATGAATGTGGAAAATACCCTCAGGTATAACCTTTTTTACCGACTTTCGGACTTGCGTTACACAGAGATCGGAAGGGAAAAGTTCCTCAACTTCTCTGATTCACTAGTTTAACATCTTAACTCACTGTTTTGTTGTTTGGCTTCCATTTTACTGTTGTTTTCTCTGTATTTTATGCTCACTGTTTCAGGTATTTAAAGCTACTATTTTGAGTGTTTTAGAGGACTGTTTTGAGTGTTTTTAAAGGTTTGAGGTGCAGTTTTTTTTTTACTGATTTAAGTGATTTAGGGGCTGTTTTTATGGTATTTGGCCTGCTATTTGGAGTGATTTAGGTGTGCAGTACATGGGTTGTTTCAGGTTAGTTTTTTGGGCAGTAATGGCGTCAATTTCAGGGGAAAATGGAGGGCTAATGGCGTGAATCAGGGGCTGCAGTAAGGGGCTGTATTGGCGTGTTAGGGGCTGTATTAGTGACTGTTTTGGCTTGGATTATGGTGTTTTAGGGGCTGTGATTTTTGGTTAAGAGTGGCGGATTGCTTTGTGATTTGCGTGTGAGTTGTAATGTGTGAAGGGCTTGGGCATGAATGATATTGTGTGAAGGGGGGATGGCTTTGGTTTGGTGTTGTTTATATAGAAGAGGGTTAGGGTTTCTCATTGTCTCATAAGGAATGGATTTTGGCATTAAATAGAGGATTTGATTTTGTTTCAAGAAAGGTAAATACAAGATTGAGAGGGGGGGCAATTTAGGCTTGATTAGGAGGTTAGTATATTTAATTTGTGTTGATTAGGCATACAATATTTTTTAATTGGTTAGGATATATTTAATTAGGCATAATATATCTTTAATTTAGTATGTAATATATTTGATTTATCTAAATTAGGCATTATTTTATTTTATGTTTTATTTAATTTGGTAAATGTTTTAATCATTTTATTTAATTCAATTACATTATTTAATTAATATTTAATTTAATTTGGGTGTATTTTAGAGGCCATGGGCGTGTGGGCCTAGATGGGTGTGGGCGTGGGCTTTGTCTTGGTTGGTTAGGTGTTGTGTTGGTTTGGTGAGTGGGTTTGGGCCAAGATTAAAAGGTTTGCGGGTTTTTTAGGCCAAAGGTGCTCTAGACAGAGGTCCAACAAGTGAGTTTGACGCTAAACAAGTGAATAAAAATCTAACAAAATAACGATTCCCTTCCAACGACCGTTTCCCGCAATATCCTTAACTAAAAAAGGTAGTGCCTCCAACTGAGACTCATTATCGGGTTTCACATGTGAAAATGCAATGTCTACACTAAGTGTGGTACATAAATATGTACTGATGGCCATAATCTGCTTATTAGCAGGGTACTGACTTCAGATGAGATTTATCTGCGAATCAGAAACGGGACGACAGTCGTTGTTTTAACCGTAGAAACCTAAGTTTAGGAACTACCCTTCGGGTGTGTACTTAAATTAGGAAACTGTTAAAATGTACCTAGTTTGACTAGAAACATTATCTCTATATCAAGTATAACTCATTGCGAGTATACCTTTATATTCTAGAACACTAAAGTGTTTTATTTTATAAAGATGATATTAAGATAAACACATTAGATGTGAATAACAATATTTATATTTCGAATATAAATAAATCTCAAACATATAACATGATAAACAAATAGCTCAAACTGATTTGATCAGATAAGACTTATATATGGTAGTGTTGTCTGGGACACATTAAACAAGAGTCGTATATCCACAGTTTTGAAGAGTGGATACTAGGACAGATTTGATTCGATTCAAATGATGTCTGCGAATCTAGTTTATTGGGCAAACTGCCTAAAATACCTTTTACTTAGTAAAAGTGTAAGTGCCACTGATCTGTTAGCCCTCGTTCATAGTGACGTAAGTGGGCCCATATCTAACTAGGCTAGAGAAGGAAAGTAATACTTCGTAACCTTTATGGATATGGCATCGCATTATAGTTATGTGATTCTTTAAGAAACACAAATCAGGAACTTTCAGAAAGTTTTCAACACGAAGTAGACAAACAGATCGGCTAAAGTGTTTAACATCATGATTGGACCGTGATAAAAAATACTTAAGGAATAAGTTTCTCAAATACTTGAAAGAGTATAGTATTCTTTCAATGAGGACTCCTCCCGGAACACGTCAATTTGACGGTATGTCCCAACGGAGAAACCGAATTTTGTTAGACAGGATAAGGTTAATCATGACGCTCTAAGCTACCATTTTTCTTCAAGGGATAAGCATTTAACAGTGCAATACTTATTTTGAATAAGGTTTCATGGAAAATAGTTTGACAGAATTCATATTAGATATAAACAGGAAAGAAACCGGGTTTTCACACTCATGATGATTTGGGAATGTTATACATATGTTTAGATGATACCAAACTAGAACCCAAATCGGATAAGTGCCTAATTTATGGGTTATCCTAGGGTAACCAAAGTATAGTACTTATACAACTCACTAGAGAACAATGTAATTGTTGCTCACCATGCGGTTTTCCTAAGAGGAATACCTATATGTAGTGGTAAGTGGGAGGAAAGTAAAACTTGATGAAAATCATAGTAATACTGTTGAAGGCACCAATTCCTTAATGGAACATAAACAGCTCATCAAGGATGAAATTGTACCATAATATTCAAATACACAATAACTACGTAATTGGAGAGAGTCAGAAAATAACCTGGGAGGTATGGGTTTCTGACTCGCCTCATAAAGATTTCAATCTTATTGAGGAATACGAACTGTCTACATATGAGGAAGTGATACAAGGTATCGACTACCTATTATGGTAAAGTGCCATGTTGTCCGAAATGGATTCCATGTATACCAACCATATTTGGAGACTGGTTGTTGTACCGTAAGACATTGTGTCTGTTGGTACTATAAAGGTCTTCAAGGAAGACATACATGGATGGCAACATATAAATGCACATAGCTAGGCATGTAAAGAAAGGTATCGTCATCAACATAGTGTTGGCTACGACAAATCCTTTTGTCTGTTGCCATGGTTGAATCCATTTAGATAATGCTTGCTAATACTGCTTGTTTCATTTATGAAATATGGCAGAAATACGTCAAGATCGTTTTCCTTAACGGAAACCTTTTGGAGGATGTTTATAAAAATCCTAATGGTTTTGTCGTACCAAAATAAGCAAACAATGTTTGTGAGTTAATTCGATCCATGTATGGATGAAGTAAGCATTATGTTATTGGAACAATCGTTTTGATGTAATCATAATGGTATATGATTTAATTCAAAACGAATATGATTCTTGTGTATATAAAGAGGTTAGTGAGAGCGCATTGACAACGAATGTCCTATATAATGATGATATATCATTTCTTGGAAATGACATTCCAATATTACAATCGATGAAAGCTTGGCTTTCATGGAAATTCTCCGTAGAATTCTTGGGAGAGACAACCTTTATTCTAGGAATAAGGATCTACTGGGATAGATCTAAAAGGTGCTGGCACTCTCCAAGAACTCGTACATTGAAAGAAATGTACGCGACCTGGAGTCTCATATGTTTTGAGCATATGGAGTCACAATCAGGCCAATCCAAGTGATAGTCATTGCATTGATGTTAAGAACATCCTTTAGTATCTTAAAAGATCTAAGAATGCATTCTAAAGTAATGGAGAAGGAGAACTTGAAGTGACTAGATTCACTACTGCAAGTTTCCAAACCGAAAAAGACGATTGTAAGTCACAAAACAGTACTATACAGTTTGAATAACGGAATAGTGAGGTGGAAACCTTCTAAGCAAGATACTATTGCCGAATAAATAATAAAAGCAGAACTTTGTTGCAACTGACACAGTAAGAGTAGCATTTTGGATCTAAACAATTCTAATTAGATTAGATATAATTCTGTTAGCAGCTGAGCTAGGCTACAACATAGGCTAAAGAATTAACGATCTCATCAACGATCCGATATATACTTTATATGGTTTCATCTGATTCGTCGAATCATAAATCGTGGCGATGTGATGATTGAATAAATCGCATCAGATGATAACTTTTAATATCCGCTGACGGAAGCTGTTTCTTAGCAGAAGTTTGAGTCACCCGTACATAGTTCAGGTGTAAGACACCTGAGTGATTGGCTATAGGCCAAGTGGGAGATTGTTGGACAATTATGACCCATAGCATCACTATTTGTACAGATCATGGTGTTATTATACAAATTAACTATGTGATAAAGGAAATTGCTCTTTTATCATTTGTAATAGGATTACCAAGATATATAAATGATAGAAGTCCTTATGATTAGTTCCGGTTTGAGATGATATGAGACAGTATCAATCCATAAAGGTTTAATCCTTAAACATCCCTAGTCCTAGTATTATCGAGACTAGACATGGGTATTGCAGAATAGACTAGTATTGCACTTGTGCGCGTTGTGCGGGCATAACGACATAGTTCTCATATATTGAAGTATTGGATACTTATGCAAGTGTGATAGGAGGTTGTGTTTTACCGATGATACGAAAAATAGCTTCTCTCTGGATAGACCCTACAGAATCCCATTGGTAGTATGTCTATGTGTCTATGGGAGTCCACTTCAGGGCCAGAGACTTGCACCGCTAATACTTACGACAATCAATATACTTTGGTTTTTGTCATCCAGGGCTTTAACCGGTTCTGTATACGCCTCTTCTGGGTATATTGAGAATCGTAGTGTATTGGGTGTGATGTCGAGATGGAAGTGTCACTCCAGTCATAGTGGAGATGATGATCACGTAGGATACGTAACTGTTGCTCTTTTGTACTGCAGCTATCGGGATATTATGACTATGTCATGTTTATCCGATTATAGAGACTAGTTACCAGATATCCGACATGTGTTTCGTATGGGGCAGACACAATCCCAGCCTCAAGCCTAACACGTGACATCAGATATTGGATCAACATACACAATACTTAGTATACTACGCCTAATATAGATTATATATTCCTTTAAGAATATTTCTGGAGAATTGGGTAGGCACGATGCTTTGCTAGAAGCCAACCATGTCTTGTAAATCGGTAAAAAAGTAGTACTAGTTACGTAGTGTTCGGATAATCCGACGACCGGATTTACGACCAAAATATCTGGGGATCTCATGGGTCACTTCCCGAAGATTCACCGATGACATATGACTCGCACTTTAATTAATCTGGGATTAATTTGATGAGAGAGAAAATTAATCTAAGATTAATTACAGAGATATTTTATCTAGGATAAAATACTATTTAAAGAGAGAGAACGATTAATTTGGAAAAAATCAAAAAAATAATATATTCGATATATTAAACGAAATTGGATTTCGACGCGGAATTAAAATTAGATTTAATTCGGGCAAACGATTTGATTTAGAATTAATTCGCTTGCGACGTGAATAGTCATTTTGCTAGGCATAATTATTTACTTAAATTTGATTTAATTACGTCGCAACGGAAAATTCGTTAATTCGGAATTAGCGAACCCGAGCCCGGGAGTGTTTGCGGGGCCGCTCGCATTTCAAATCGAGTGGGCCCACAAGTCAAATCAATAGTAAATCAATTGATAGAAGTCACATCACTTTGAGTGAAGTGATGTTTGTCATCATTGATTGATGTGAATAGTTGATGTGAATAATTGATGGATGAAAGATATTTACCATTTAATTAAATTGGTATTTGACTTTTATTTTGTGTATTAGATATACAACACACAACAAAACTTCATCTTCTTCATTCTCTCCTCTAGTTTCGGCCAAGGGCTTGGCCGAGAATGACTAGAAACATTGGAAAGATTTGTGGCAAATTTTTCCGATGTGCTAGCACACTAAAAAGTCACACGAAGGTGATATAGAAACTCATTCATGAGCATGGAATCACAAACCAAAGCTTGGAGCTTGGAGATTCAACTTGGACAATAAAGGAGAGCTTGGCCGAGAGTTTCCATAAAGGGAGAAATTTTTGTTGTTTGACGCATCACAAAGCCGATCAATGTAAGTATGATTATGCCGTACTTCTTGATGTATTCACATGATTTTCATTGCTTAATTTGATCTTGGGAATGCTTACAAACCCAACAATATTAGTTATCCTCCGCACTTTGTTGGCAGTACGTCAATGATCTAGTCATGATCAGACCTCCGCCTGTTCGTTGGGTGTGGACTGATGCTCATGATATCCTGTGCTTATCAAGGTAGGATCCGTCAGTTCTGTGTACATGGCATAGGCATCTAGCATGTGTTTACGATCTAGTAAATCTATGTCCATGGTATAACGTTGGAATTCAGCTCCGAGTGATATTTAGAGATCGTAAATTGAAAGTCGACTGTATTATACATAACGGATTTGATGTTCTGATCTATAATAATACGAATGGCCTGTGATGGAGGGATTATACGTATTTAATGACTTCAACTTGCATAGTTTACCGAGATTATATGTGATCGTCATAATCCATGAGTGGGTGGATTAAGGACACGAATTGGATTTCATGACGAATAAACCTAAACTTAGAGAGTCTCACAATATGAAGTGTACTCGTTGAGAACTTGGGAAACTCAATATGAAAAATACGAATTCTTCATAATACTTCACTTGATTAAATGAGTTAATTCAGATCATTTAATCGGTTAAACGATAACACATGCGTTATGAGATTTTGTCCGTTAATAATTATTACGTATTTGTATTTGATACATAATACGATTAGATACACATTAATTATTAGTCAAATGAGATTTTGACACATGCAATTAATATATGTATTTTTTATTTATTGTAAATAAAAATACATATATAATAATAAATACATTAATTGATTTTTGAATATTTAATTATTAAATATTATAATAATTAATGAGTCAAACTTTTCCATAAATGTTATGGATTTGTCCAATTATTATTGGGACACTTGGCATGTATTAATTAAGCAAAATGTGTAACAATTTGATTGTCCACCTAAAGCTTAATTAATGATTTAATTTGATTAAATAAAGAAAATGACAAAATTGCCCTTAAACCCTACCCCAAATTCGGTCAAACAATGATATAAATGAAAATTTGTTTTCATCATCTTCCTTATCACTCCATGACCGACCGAAACCAGAAAAACGATCCCAAAAATATGGTTTAATGAAATCATGAAGAAAATGTAAAGAAAGACATGAGAAGCTTAAGGTTTTTGGTGATTAAAAGGTAATCTACATCTTCCTTAAGCTTCGAAAATTGTTTTTATTTATTCTTGTGTTCCTAAAACATGTCTAGGGTTTCTTTACTTGTTCAATTTTGGGGCTTTTTGGATTTTATGGTGGATTGGAAGGATTTATCCATGTATGGAAGTATATTGAACTAGATTAGTGTAATTTAGGTTCAATTAGTTGTTGGACAAAATTATTGCCATTCTAGAGTTGTTGATACAGTCTAAATAGCCTAGAATTATTCTAGGGTTGTTCATATGGTGGGACTTCTTTGGTGTTGGATTAATTAGATTAATCTTGGTGAAAATTAGATTAAAGCATGAATTTTTGGCCAATTTCATTTTCTATTTTGACCTGGAATATCTAATTTTGTGATGAAATTATTGTCTTATGAATATTTTGGATGTGTTTTGGGAGTTGGCACAATTTTTGGAAAGTATTTCCGACTTGAAATAAGCGAAAACGACCAGAAAAGGCTTTACCGGGTTGATTTTGGCCAATCGGGTGACGGCTGTCCAAACAGTGAGATCATCACTATTCGAGCAGCCAATGAACTGTCTCGAAACTATTAGATCTGACCTGGCCAATTTCTATAAGTGTCGCATGGTCGGTTCGGTCAAAAAACAATTTAGGCCATTTTGCGGAAAAAACTATTTTCATAAAAGTTTTGCGAAGTTTCAACATTATTTATGTCAATATTTGAGATTGAATAAATAGGTTTAGGTGAAATATGAATAAATTATTCATATTAGTTATTGAATAATTTATTTGGTATTTTGAAAAGGTTTTAAAATATGATTTCACTCGAACCCGCGCTTCCGCTGCGCCCCATCGCCCAAAACCCTAACAAAAATGGTATCAAAGCAGGTCTGATAATTCATCCATTACATTATTCATGATTGATATTTGATATATAATCCAATTTTAATGTTCGCATATACTACGAATCTAGATATGTTTCTTAATTGTTTGGTTCTACGCTAACGAATATGTAATGGAAATTTAATTGTTAAATTAAGATATATTTTCTATAGGTAGAATTGAATTATTTAGAAAATGATTTAGATTAAAATTCTACATTTGTTGTAGAGTATAGCTTCCATAGGAAAATCGCCGCTTAGAAATATGGTTGTAATGTAAAGTGTATTGGATATATGTTTCTTGGTCCGTCTTGTTAATACGGTTTATTGGTAACTTTCTATAGCTATATCCAAGATCGTGCCAAAGTAGTGAGGGTGTAGTTGATAGAATTTTATCCATGCCGGTCTTATATTGATACTAGACAAATTCAAGTGAAAGTGGTGTTAGTGTTCCTAGAACATTCATAGGATCTAATAAGCATGAAAAACAATTGATATGATCATTATAAGGTGCGGAATAAGCTTACAATGAGTGATAGAGCTTTAAAAAAATTTTGAGAGCAAGATCTCCAAGATCCAACGTTTTGGATGATTCCAAGCTTTTGAGTAGTTTCCCAATCACCTTTGTTCACTTCCAAAGTGCTAGCTTTTTGTTGATTTGAAAACAATTCTAAGAGAGAATGGAAGAATGAAATTCGGCCAAGCCAAGAGCTATTGGTAAATGGTTTTCAAAAAGCAAAACAAGGTAGTTGTGTGGTGGGAACACTTACCACACTTGGGCTCCAAATATTTGAATTCGAAATTCAAAAATCTCTACGAATATTTACCGCGGCTCGGTTCCGTTTAATCCGATTAAACGAACCTTCGTCGCTAAATAATTAAATCTAATTTAATTAAATGACGATGCCTCGCAAATATATTACAAACGTCGTTCATGAACTAATTCGTTCGTTCGTATTAAAGTCCGACTTTAATCTCGTAATAAAATGCAATTCATTTTAATATATCTGATATATTAATTTTAGCCCATTTGAATAAATTAAATAGAAAAATTAAATTTAACTATTAAATTTATTTTACCGATTAATTCCAAATTAATCGCGTTCTTTCTCTACTGAACACATTTAATCCCAGATTAAATAAAGCCCTTATTAATCACAGATTAATTTTCTCTCTCTAAATTAATCGCAGATTAATTCTAATTTAAGTCAACTGTCATCGGTGAATCTTTGGGAAGCGACCCAAGAGATCTATGGATATGTTAGTAGTAAATCTGGTTATTGGACTATCCGATAAAGTGAGTACCTCGTACCACGTGCTTACCGATTTACAAGACATGGTTGGCTTCTAGCAAAGCATCATGCCTACCCAATTCTCCAGAAATATTTTTACTGGAATATATAATCTATGTCGAGCGTAGAATACCTAGTATCTCGTAATGCGATCCAGTATCAGATGTCAGGTACTAGGCCTGGGGCTGGAATAGTGTCTGCCCCATACGAAGCACATATAGGATATCAAACAACTAGTCTCTTTGAATCGGATAATCATGACCTTGTCACATTATCCCTGTGGTTGCAACACAATAGAGAATGAGTTATGAATCCCTGCGTGATCATCATCTCCATATGTCTGGAGTGATACTTCCGTCTTGACATCACATCCAATACACTACGATTCTCGATAAACCCAATAGAGGTGTACACAGAACCTGTTAAAGCCCTGGACGATCAAAACCAAAGTTTACCGATTATCACAAGTATTAGCGATGTAAGTCTCAGGTTAAGACCAAATACATCTACCCTGACGCGGACACCCATAGACACATATACATACTACCAATGGAATTCCGCGGGGTCTATCCAAAGCGAAGCTGTTTTCCGTACCATCGGTAAAACACAACCTCCTATCACACTTGCATAAGTATCCTATATTTAAACATATGAGAACTATGCCGTTATGCCCTCACAACGCGCACAAGTGCAATACTAGTCAATTCCGCATTATCGATGTCCAGTCTCGATAATACTACGACTAGGGATATTTAATGATTAAACCTTTATGGATTGATACTGTCTCATATCATCTCAATCCGGAACTAATCATATGGACTTTTACCATTTATATATCAAAGTAAATAAATTACGAAATGATAAAAGGGAATTTCAATACTACATAGTCAATTTTGTACAAAAACACAATGTCTTTTACAAACAGTGACGCTATGGGTCATAATTGTCTAACAAGTGGAAATCCTGAAAGTGCCAAAGTTGTCATGACTACATCGGTAGCTTGAGTTTTTCATTGGCAAGTGAAGCCTTGATACGCCTCTCTGTGAACATGCCAAAGCTCTCACAGTGAGAAATGGTCAGGACCAAAACCATGAGTCACTGGTGAGTGATTGACAAAGAGTTGTGTACCTAATGAATATACGTAGGCGAGATCGTGCAAAAGTTGTGAGTCGAAATATATTCATGGGATCCTACTCTCACTATAGAATTCGATTTAGTTATTGAATTCCCATTTCCATTGGGGATTACGGTATTACGTAAAGTAGTAGGAGACACTGCTTGGTTTAAAATCCATAACTTAGGTAGTGTGTAATATTATTGAATTTACTACTTCTGTTTTCCTTTATTCTATACTATTTATAGATTTATGCTTCTAATTCACTGCATGTCTATTATTTGAATTGGTTTTCTTACTTTACCTATGGTTGCGTAGTTCTAGAATAAGTTCTAGAAAGACAGTAGACTTAGATATTGTTAGATTAGTTGAAACCATTAAGAACTGCTGTTCCGATTTTCTTGAAAATCAAGATGCTTTATGACTTAGTTACCAAGTCACGACTAGGTAATCTAAAAGGATATCTGTGTTTAAGATATTATTCTAGTTAGAATTTTTTCTTATTATTTCTTATGCAGTAAGAATTCACTTGAATAGTTCATGTCCCGAGATTCTTGACTGGCATTAAGAAAACCCCTTTAGTATTTGTTTATCTTTTAATGACATTTCTTGGCTTTAGCGACTTTTAGAAGTCACATGTCTGACATAGTTTGCTACTCAATCACTTGCACATGTTATGAATAATGAATACAAATTATAAAGCTTAAGAAATGAGATACGTATAGTTGTGTATAGAGAATATCGATTCTCATAATACACGACTATAGGTATTGGATACCAGATATCCCATCTAGTTATTTAAAATGATGTTTAATAACTATTTTGATATTTGATATCAGAACTTGTGACTATTGGATAGTTACTTGTTCTGTATAAGCAGTTGTTACATATTTTAAAGCGACTAGTAGTGTCATTAATGAAAGGATAAACATTAAGAAAAATATTCAGTAAAGTAAATAACTTAGAACTGTGTTTTATGATATTTCATCATAAAAGCATTAGTGCTCAGTCCTTATGGTAAAGAATGGTCTGATACGAGATCACACCATGTATCCTTATACATTTAATGAATATTGTATTCATGATATGGTTAATCTAATTTAACCAATGATTATCATTGACCACGTTTTTATTAAACTAATACCTTAGGTGTATGTGGTTTAATGAATTAATAATTACCTTAGATAGTTTTCTGTACTCCGTAACTTAGTTGATGATTTGTCATGACTTAGTTACATGTTTCTAATAGAGAACATATTGAACGTCTTGAATAGTTCGAGAACTTTCAATATGTTTTCTATTGAAACGCGGATAGAATATTTTGAATGGTTCAAAGATATTCTATTTGATGTGTTGAAAATTATAAAAGTCATCGCAAGTCTTTGAATTGTTTAAAGATGTTTGATATGATCAAACACATGAATTTAAGGCAATTAGTTCTAAAGTTATTTAATGAATATGATTCTTACCCAATACTAAACTTCTGTGATTCCATTTTGATTGAATTGGTCAGTGGGAGTTATTGAATCTTATATGATTTGATTCATAGATATTGGTGTTACCGAATTATTTTTCAATACTCTTGCAGTTATGCTCTAGTAACTCTAAATCATCTCTTTAATTAATGTTTCATTTCTTCCTACTGTTACATATATGATATGTATAGTAGAAAATTTGAATCTTGAAAAGTTTGAGATTTGAAATTTTCTTTTGTATAATTGTTATATAATTGAAAGTACTTGTGCCTCGAAGGTACGAGTGATAGGTTTATAATTTATTCTATTTAATCGAATATTTTATTCTATTTGATAGAATACCTTTTCTATGTTCCCGAGTAATAAAATTTTTTTGTTACTTGGTGGTTAACATTGGATGTTGACAATTGTAGAAAAGATTTGACTTAGTAAAGTAAAATGTGAGAATGATAAACTGTAATGGAACTACATAATTAACCCTTAGACAACTTACCTATAAGTCCAATATGATGTCAGAATCATTTAAAAACTATAAGATACTTAATGGTTCTGTTGTTTTCTTATCGAAAAAAATTATCCTATAACTTATAGTGGGAATGTTATATGATATAGATTCTGGAACTTGGCATTGAACCATAGATTTAAGATTTTTCATAGCTTACTAGATCAAGTTTAGAACTTGATTAGGCTTTCGTTATAAATAGTTCATAAAATGTGCAAATTATTTTCGTAGCAAAAGCAAAGTGAGCTTGATAAAGGTTTGACCTTTATAGTATGATAGTGAGTAAGTTATACTCAGTAGCCTATTGTAGATTCTGAGGAAGCTTGTCCCTTGACGCACTGATTGGAAAAATTAAGGATCTTTTGGTTAATGTTGATATTAAACCTTGTGTTTTAGCTAAAGAATGCAAAGTGGCGTTCTTGAATGGTTTCTTCGAATGAGAGATTCGTCGTGATTTCTTTGTTTGAAGAGTTTATTCTATAATGGCCCTAGAATTTGTATCCTGCTAAGATCAGAGTTTGATATACCATCTTATGGAATCTATTGTAGATTAGATAAGCTTTCCGGTAATTCTTGTTCTCTGATTTTGATATCAGTCAGATTGTCTGGTCTTATCGAAATATAGAGAATACATATTTGTCAGTAGGATCATTAGGAGCGTGCAAATTTATTTGTAGTATTACATATCCTGAGTCTTATTTTCTCCATGTAAGTAGTGAGAGTAGTCTCAATTATATATGATATAAAGTATTATATATTATAAAAAACTGAGAGACTTGTGAGATACTCTTATTAATCGCATATTAGAGATGATATAAAAAATGACACAGTAAGACTATCTGCATGACAGTTAGTATAACTGTTTAACGGTTAATGTTTTTTTTATGTATATAGTATTCATCTTTCGTAAAGGATGATTCATTTGTTGAAAGAAAGATTAATATGAATGTCTAGTCAATCTTATGCATCATAGGATGATGGCGTAATGAATACTATATTATGTGAGATTAAACATATTAATTTAATCATAAATATTACGAGTTTTTTGATATACCGTATACCATATGATGGGTCTGAAACATGTTCTTTGTGATCTTTGAGATATTAATAACGAGTTTCTTATTCATGGAGAATTTAGTCAGCAACCATAAGGTCAAATTAGTTTTTATTCTAATTATGACATTAGATGGTCTATGTCGTATAAAGTCAGAAAAGATGTAATGGGTGTGTCACTTTTGATTCTAATGAACTAGTGGAATCAGTTACAACTTTTGAAGTGACTTATGAAATTACAAAATGACCTCATAGATTAGAAGTTTTATTATTAGTACAGTGCTTGCGATTATCTTAACGTATTTGGATTTGAATTCTAAATACATAGATAACTTAGTAGCTATAGAACAACACTGATATAGCGTCTGAGTAATGTTGATGTGGAATTTGGATTTTGAAATATATGAATGATGCTGGTTAAGGAAAACAATTGAGTTTGTTGGACAGACTTACTTGTTGTTGCCTACCTCTTGGGTGCTAGTGAGCTCTTAAGGGCTATGAGTATGCGATACACATTGAGAAGTGTATAGAATACCATGGATTAGCACTAGAGCAAGCGGGAGAAATTGTTAGGGTTGGTGCTCGGAGTGCCAATCCGGATCGTATTTATGTCTGATTCATAAATAAGAGCAATTATATTTTCCATAATATTACTAATTTAACCATAGCGCTCTTGTCTTTTATACACTTATTCAATTTGATTACGATTAGATCGAAATCGAATCTGGTTTAGTGATACGTGTACATTAGACAAAGACCCTAGGATTTATAAAATAGTACACAGTTACAACATAGTTTGTAATTGACATTGGGAAGCGCACTATTAGTTGTATATCCTTAAATAAAGTTCCTGGTTAAGATTTACTAACACGGGTCGGTTAGTAAAATACGCTGAGACCAGTACATATCGTATATCGTGACTTGATCCGATAGTTTATCCAGTGAATCTTGAGTCTCAGTAAACTCGTATAAACATGTAGGTGTTTATTTGATAAGACAATGAATGACTCACTGAAGGTTTCCTAATCGATGGTACACCAATGTCAATAGGAACCTTCTCGAGTTGAGCGAGCATAGTGGTCATTCGACTTGAGATACCACTGTGGATATATCAGCTATCCTCCACACTTTGATGGCAGTCACGTCAACGATCTAGTCATGATCAGACCTCTACCTGTTCATTGGGTGTAGACTGATGCTCATGATATTCTGTGCGTATCAAGATAGGATCCTTCAGTCTTGTGTACATGGCATAGGCATCCAACACGTGTTTACGATCTAGTAAATCCATGGCTGTGGTAAAATGTCAGAAATATTGGACAATTATGACCCATATCATCACTATTTGTACAGAACATGGTGTTGTTGTATAAATTAACTATGTGACAAAGGAAACTGCTCTTTTATCATTTGTAATTGGATTACTGGGATATATATAAATGATAAAAGGTCTTTATGATTAGTTACAGATTGAGATGATATGAGACAGTGTCAATCTATGAAGGTTTAATCATTAAATAATCCATAGTCGTAGTATTATCTGATTGGACATCGATGATGCGAAATAGACTAGTATTACACTTGTGCGCGTTGTGGGAGAAAAACGACATAGTTCTCATATATTTAAGTATTGGATACTTATGCAAGTGTGATAGGATGTTATATTTACCGATGGTACGGAAACAGCTTCGCTCTGGATGGACCCATCGGAATTCCATTTGTAGTATAACTATGTGTCTATGGAAGTTCGAATCAGGGTATGTGTATTTGGTCTTAACCTGAGACTTGCACCGCTAATACTTGCGACAATCAGTATACTTTGGTTTTGGTCATCCAGGACTTTAACAGGTTCTATGTACGCCTCTTCTAGGTATTTTGAGAATCGTAGTGTATTTGGTGTGATGCAAGATGGAAGTATCACTTCAGTTATAGTGGAGATGATGATCACGTAGGATACGGGACTAGTACTCTAATGTACTGCAATCATCGGGATAATATAACTAGGTCATGTTTATCTGATTATAGAGACTAGTTACCAGAGATCCGATATGTGCTTCGTACAGGGCAGACACAATTCCAGCCCCAGGCCTAGCATGTGACATCTGATACTGGATCGTAATACACAATACTATATATGCTACGCCTGATATAGATTATATATTCCTTTAAGAATATTTTTGGAGAATTGGATAGGCACGGTGCTTTGCTAGAAGCCAACCATGTCTTGTAAATCGGTAAAAATGTAGTACTAGGTACGTACGTTGACCAGATTTACTGCCAACATATCTGGGGATCTCATGGGTCGCTTCCCTAAGATTCACCGATGACGTATGACTCGCACATAATTAATCTTGGATTAATTAGTAGAGAGAGAAAATTAATCTAGGATTAATTACGGAGATATTTTATCTAGGATAAAATATTATTTAAAGAGAGAGAGCGATTAATTTGGAATTAATCGATAAAATAATATATTCGATATATTATTAATGAAATTAGATTTCGAAGTGGAATTAAAATTAGATTTTAATTCGGGCAAACGAGTTAATTTAGAATTAATTCGCTAGCGACATGAATAGTAATTTTGCTAGGCATAATTATTTAATTAAATTTGATTTAATTACGTCGCAATGGAAAATTCGTTAATTCGAAATTAGCGAACCCGAGCCCAGGTGTGTTTGCGGGTCCACTCAGATTTTGAATTAAAATAGGGCCCACACTTGTCACATCAAGTCACATCACTAGTCAACTTTATCACTTTATTGTGATGGAAGTTGTGGATTGATGGTTGAGTGTGAAACACTCAAGTGTGATGGTTTGAATGAATAATACCATTTATTTAATTTTTGGTATATCATTTGACTTGTTTTTTGAAATCAAAACACATCACACATCACCCAACTCTCATCCTCTCTCTTCTCTCCCATTCGGCCAAGGGGCCAAAATTATCTCCAAAACCCTTCCAAGGCCGAGAGCAACAAGAAGGCTAAGGGAATTTTTGTGGTAAAAATTTCCAAGTGCTAGCACACCAAAGGAGTCTCACAAAGGTGATAGGGAAACCCATTCATGGGCATGAAATCCATTCACAAAGCTTGGAGCTTGAAGATTCAAAAAGGAGCACAAACAAAGGGCATGGCTGAGAGCTTCATCCATGGTGGAAGAAATTTTTGTTGTTCAACGCATCGCAAATTTGATCAAAGTGAGTATTTCCGCAACTTTACTTTGTAATATTCGCACATTTCATTCGCTTATTTAGATCTTGGCAAACCTAGAAAACCCAACAATGGTATCAGAGCCATGATTAAGCATGAAATTGGAAATTAGGGTCCTTAACTTTAATTTGGGTAAATTTGGTTTGAGAATGATTTGGTGAAATTGTTTGGTTGAGTATGCTTGAATGATGATAACATAGTGTTATGCATGATCAATTTGATGAAAAATTGAATTGGATAAATTTTCCCCAAAAACTAGGCTTGCCCGAAAGTTGTGTGTCCTAAATGTCATGGTGATTTTTATTTTTTGAATCATTGGATGAGTTTGAAAGACTTGGGAAATGTTGATTTATGATTTAATTGGATTAAAATCGAAATCGGACAAAAACCCCTAAAATGTCGTGACTTAGAAGCATGTAAATGAATTGATTTTTGATTCAATAATGTTGGACATGTGTTGATGATGATAAGCATAATTAATTGTGTAAATTGGTGTTTTGGAAATATTAATTTGACTAATTAATCATGGCTATACACTTTAAATTTATTTAATTTTGATAGTTCGAATTTTGTAATTAAATTAATTGGGCTTAATTTGAAATTGGGCTTGTAAAGTTGTATTTGGGCTTGATGGGCTTGGTTGGGCCAAGTTTGGTTTAGGTTGATTGGTTGGATCCAATTGGGCCCAAAACCATATCCATAAAGTCCAAATAGAACTAATGGACCTTTAAATTTTAATTGGGCCGAAATTGGTTTCTTGGCAAATAAGGGTGATTCCTTAATTGGGCTTTGGTATTTGGGTTTGACCCATATTGACGAAAGTCCATGCCTTAAGAAAATAATTGAAAGCCATTGGACTTTAATTAAATTGACATTGGATGTTAATTGGGCTTTGAGACCCATAATGATTAGATTTAGAATTTAAGTCACAAAGGCTCATCAATAAAGTGTAATTATTTAATTTGTAATTAAATATAGAATTAGTATTGAATGCAAATTAAATTGGATTTAATATTGTAGTTTGATATAATTCAAGAATTCGTACTTTGAGTACTTATTCTTAAAACGAGTTGGACTCGCGCAAATCAAATCGTTGTTTGAATATTGGATGATCATTAATTTCATATTAATTAATTGGATTAGATTGATTGATAACATGCTTTGTGTGAATACATGGATGTGATGTATGAATAATGTTTATCAGATGGATATTAGATGGGTGAGGGAAATTTTTGAAATTATTGTGATAAATTTAGAATTTATTGAATTGGACCTGCGTGTCCAGCCTATTACCTCTTGATTCTTTGTATTTCTCTTCTCACCTATTCCCTTCAATGTAAATAAGGTTTGTTTAGAAGTGTTATGTAATTGGGTAGAAGTAAGAATAGTGTTAGCGGGAGAGAGGAAATGAAGATATTGTTCTAGGAACAAAATGTTTTAAATATCCATCCGCATATCATTATTAATTTATTTATCGCGCCTTATTATGCTTTTAGAATGCATGCTTAAGGGTGAATGATGAGACCTAATCTAAGATAATTAATTGGTTGCCAATTACGCGAAAAACCATCAATAAATATTAAGCCTTTTCCTTCCATTGAGTGATTCATTCTCAATATCCTAGATTGGCACTTGTTTGTTGGCCAAAGTCAAGACCTTTGTCCATCACGGATGTGTTTGAATCATGAAGGCTTTGTTCCATATCGTATGTCTTGTCCAAGTTATGATTTTTTGGCCAAAGTCAAGATCACTTCTTGTCCATCGATATCGATTACGAAGCTTTTCAAAGTCAATGAGTCACACTTAACTAGAATCATTAAGCTTGTTGTGCCAAAGCCAGTGCTTAGTTGATTTAGAGGAAAAAGGTTAGGAAAATATATTGGCATATATTAGATATATGTTTCTTACTTTGATGTCCACCTACTGGATCTATGAATTGGATGAGATCCAATTGATCTTAGAGATCTACCTAGTTAAATATCATACAGCTTGTTGGCCAAAGACAAGGTTTTGTGTTATTTAACGGGATCCTAGCCTGCTAGGAAACTAGGTTTCCCGAGTACTCAACAGAGAGTTAGAGGCTCGTCGGAAAAAAGTGGGAGGAAAGTATTAAATTTGCAATTTCGTTTAGATACTTGGCAAAACGCGCTCATTTCATTTTTCATTTTTATATATATATGTTGGACTAATATTTAATCGTTGTTTTATTTAAACAGTTGGACTGTATTCAAACTACTTCAATTTATAGTTGATTATATAATTGGATTTTAGTAATCAATATATTTGAATTTAACCAATCAAATTATAGTTGATTATATAGTTTAACTATAGTAATCATTATATAAAAATGTACCTGAAATCGTTGATTGGATAGTTAGACTATTGGAATCAAGATAAACTGAAAGATTAGTGTTTAAAACATAATCCTTGGTGAAAATGTCGTTAAACGGCTTTAACTTTCAGATTGGGAATAGTACCTCAGGATAGTCCTGAGACTCGAGAAGTTACTTTATTTGATAAAATCACATCTCGGGCCTAAGCCCGAAGTTGAGAAAATAGTAGAGCATGATCTTTAGAGGATTAATGTGATGATAACTTTAGTACTCAATCCGTTATGTTTGCCGCAAAGACTCCTTAATTTTTTGTCAGAACTAAGGATTAGATCCTTATAGTATGATATTGAAATTGAAGGATCTTCATAGATCTATATTTAGATCTTAGAAGCATTAATTGCAATTGTAAACACTTGGAGAGTTAATGGCTATGCTCAAGCAGACAAAGCCAAAGTTTGCAAAAAGACAAGAAGCGCAAGGCACATCTTAACTCAATATCCCACAAGGCCAAGGCTTGGCCGAAGGCTTCTTGATGTTAATAAAAGGGCAAATGAAAAATCATTTTAGTCTTCTAGGAAGATAAAGGACATATCCCAAGATATCTACCTACAACTGTGACAAATGGGGTCACTGGAAGCGTGACTACCGCATGGACAAGGCAGACATGAAGGAAATGAAGGCAAGGCAAGGCTTCGACTTCAAGTATGTTTTTCAAAAAAGGGTTCACTACTAGTTTCAAA
This sequence comes from Zanthoxylum bungeanum, assembly GCA_019454045.1. Classification (NCBI taxonomy): domain Eukaryota; kingdom Viridiplantae; phylum Streptophyta; class Magnoliopsida; order Sapindales; family Rutaceae; genus Zanthoxylum; species Zanthoxylum bungeanum. The sequence goes on from SKCR01010101.1 coordinate 99,587, forward strand.
ATTGGATTTTTGATACTATATGTGATATATAATTATGTAGTGATGTCCAGAATCTGCTGATAAGAAGGATACTAACTCCAGTTGAGATCGCTCTGTGAGTCAGAAGCGGGATGAGAGTCGCTGTTTTAACCGTAGAAATCTTAATTTTGGAACTACCATTTGGGTATGTACTTAAATTAGGAAAGTGTTAAAATGTACCTAATTTGACTAGAAACATTATCTTTATATCTAAGTTTAACCTGTTGCGGGTATACCTTTTTATTCTAGAACACTAAAGTGTTTTATTTTATAAAGATGATATTGAGATAATCACATTAGATGTGAATAATAGTATTTATATTTTGAATATAAATGAATCCCAACATATAACATGACAAATAAATAGCTCAAACTGAATTAATCAGATGAGACTTATTTGTGGCATTATTGTCTGGGACACATTAAAAAGACTCATATATCCAAACTTTCGAAGAGTGGGTACTAGGACGGATTTGATTCAACTCAAATGATGTCTACGAATCTAGTTTATTAGGGAAAGTGCCTAAAACACCTTTTACTTGGTAAAAGTGTAAATGCCACCGATCTGTTAGCCCTCGTTCATAGTGACATAAGTGGGCCCATATCTAGCTAGGCTAGAGGTGGATATGAATATTTTGTAACCTTTACGGATGTGGCATCGCGTTACGGTTATGTGTTTCTTTTGAAACATAAATCGGAAACTTTTGAGTAATTGAAATAGTTTCGACACGAAGTATAAAAACATATCGTAAAGAGTATTAAAACATCACGATTAGACCGTGGTGGAAAATACTGAAGCAATAAGTTTCTTGACTACATGAAGAGTATAGTATTCTTTAATAATGGACTCTTCCCGTAACACATCAATCCTGATGGAGTGTCCGAACAGAGAAACCGAACTGAGTTGGACACAGCAAGGTTAATCATGAGTCGCTCTGAGCTACCATTTTCCTTCAAGGGATATGCATTGAACAGTGCAATACTTATTTTGAATAAGGTTCCATAAAAATCTGTTAGACAGAATTCATATTAGATATGAACGGGAAAGAATCGGGTTTTCACATTCCTGATGATTTGGGAATGCTGTGCATATGTTTGGATGATACCAAACTAAAACCCAAATCGGAAAGTGCCAATTGTAGGTTGTCCTAAGGAAACCAAAGTATAGTACTTATACATCTCACAAGAGAACAATGTAATTGTTGCTCACCATGCGGTTTTCCTAAGAGGAATACTGATATGCAGTAGTAAGTGGGAGGAAAGCAAAACTCGATGAAAATCGAAGTAATATTGTTCCTGGCACCGATTCCTTAATGGAACACAAACAGTTCATCAGGGATGAAATTGTACCAATAATCTTCGTATACATAAGAACCGTGTAGTCGGAGAGAGTCAGAAAACAACATGGGAGATATGGGTTTATGATCTCACCTCATAAATATGTCAATCTTATTGAGGAATACGAACTGACTACGTATGAGGAAGTGATACAAGGTATCGACTACCTATTTATGGAAAAGTGTCATAATGTCCGAAATGGATTCCATGTAAATCAGCCAAGTTTGGTACCAGTTGATGCACCAAAAGGAATTGTGCCTATTGATGAGTCTTCATGATGAAGACATACATGGATGGCAACAAAAAATGTACATAGCTAGGCTTGTACATAAAGGGTATCGTCATCAATATAGTGTTGGTTACAGTAAAATCTTTTAACTGTTGCCATGGTTGAATCCATTTGGATAATGCTTGCTAATGCTACATGTTTCATTTATGAAATATGGCAATGGAACGTCAAGATCATTTTCCTTAACGGAACCTTTTGGAGGATGTTTATAAATAACCTAACGGTTTTATCGTGCTAAAACCAGGCAATTAAGGTCTGCAAGTTAAATCAGTCCATTATGGATTGAAGCAAGCATTATGTTCTTGGAACTAATGTTTTGATGTAATCATAATGGTGTATAATTTAATTCAAAACAAACATGATTCTTGTGTATATAAGAAGGTTAGTGGGAGCACATTGATGATGATTGCCCTATATAATGATGATATATCATTTCTTGGAAATGACATTCCCATCAAAATCGGTGAAAACTTGGCTTTCATGAAGATTCTCCGTAAAATACTTGGGAGAGACAACCTTTATTATAGGAATAAAGATCTACTGGGATAGATCTAAAATGTTGTTGGCACTCTCCGAGTACTCGTACATTGAAAGATATGTACGTGACCTGGTGTCTCATATGCTTTGAGCATATGGAGTAACAATCAGGCCAATCCAAATGAAAGTCACTGGATTGATTTTAATGACATCCTTAAGTATCTTAGACGAACTAAGGATGCTGTCTTAAACTATGGAGAAGGAGAACTTGAAGTGACTGGGTTCACTACAGTAAGTTTCCATACCGATAAAATGATTGTATGTCGTAATAAGGGTACTGTATAGTTTCAATAACGGAACAGTGAGCTGGAAATCTTCTAAGCAAGATACTGTGGCTTAATAAACAACAAAAGTGGAACTTTGCTGCAACTGTCGCAGTAAAAGAAGCATTTTGGATCTAAATAATTCTAATTAGATTAGAAATAGTTCTATAAGAAGCTGAGCTAGTCTACATCACAGGCTAAGAATTATGGTCTCATAAATGATCCGATATGTACTTTAACTATTTTCATCTAATTCATCGGATCATACATCGTGGCGATGTGATGATCGAATAAATCGTATCACATGATAACATTTGAAATCAGCTGACGAAAGCTGTTTTCTCAGTAGAAGTTTGAGCGACCAATACATAGTTCAGGTGTAAGACACCTGAGTGATTGGCTATAGGCCAAGTGGGAGATTGTTGGACAATTATGACCTATAGCATAACTATTTGTACAGAACATGATGTTGTTGTACAAATTAACTATGTGATAAAAGAAACTGATGTTTTATCATTTGTAATTGGATTACCGGGATATATTTAAATGATAAAAGGTCATTATGATTAGTTCCGGATAGAGATGATATTAGATAGTATCAATCCGTGAAGGTTTACTCATTAAATAATCCCTAGTCGTAGTATTATCGAGATTGGACATCGATGATGCAGAATAGACTAGTACTACACTTGTGCTCGTTGTGGGAGCATAACGGTATAGTTCTTATATATTTAAGTATTGGATACTTATGCAAGTGTGATAGGAGGTTTTGTTTACCGATGGTACGGAAACAGCTTCGCTCTGGATAGTGTTGGACAATTATGACCCATAGCGTCACTATTTATACAGATCACAGTGTTGTTGTACAAATTAACTATGTAATAAAGGAGATTGCACTCTTATCATTTGTGATTAGATAACCAAGATGTATAAATGATGAGAGGTCCTTATGATTTGTTCCTTGATTGAGAATGATATGAGAGAGTATCAATCAACGAAGGATAAATCATTAAAAATCCCTAGTCAGCGTATTATCGAGATTGGATATCGATAAATACGTAAGAGACTAGTATCGTACTTGTGCGCGTTGTGAGGGCACAACGGCGTAGTTCTCATATACTTAGTATTAGATACTTATGCAAGTGCGGTAGGAGGTTGTGTTTCACCGACGGTACGGGAAACAGCTTCGCTCTGGATAGACCCCTTCGGAATCCCATTGGTAGTTTGACTATGTGTCTATGGGAGTCCGACATCAGGGTAGGTGTATTTAGTCTTAACCTGAGACTTGCACCGCTAATGCTTACGACAATCAATATACTTTGGTTGAGGTCGTCTAGGGCTTTAACCGGTTCTGTGTACGCCGATACTAGGTATATTGAGAATCGTAGAGTATTGGGTGTGATGTCAAGACGGAAGTATAACTCCAGTCATAGTGGAGATGATGTCACGTAGGATACGGTATTAATACTCTTAAGTGTTGGCTGCCATCGGGATATTATGACTAGGTCATGTATATCCGATTATTGAGACTAGTTACCAGACATCCGACATGTGCTTCGTACGGGGCAGACACAACTCCAGCCCCAGGCCTAGCACGTGACAGTCCGTACTAGATCAAAATACGCAATACACGTATACTACGCCTGATATAGATCGCTTATTCCTGTAAGCATGTTTCTGGAAAATTGGGTAGGCATGGCGCTTTGCTAGAAGCCAACCTTGTCTTGTGAATCGGTGTAAACATAGTACGAGGTATTACGTGTTCGGATAGTCCGTCGACCCGATTTACTGCCAACATATCCGGAGATCTCATGGGTCGCTCCCCGAAGATTCACCGATGAAGTATGACTCGCACTTTAATTAACTGGGATTAATTCGATGAGAGAGAAAATTAATCTGGGATTAATTTCGGAGATATTTTATCTAGGATAAAATATCAATTAAAGAGAGAGGGATTAATTTGGAATTAATCGGTAAATTAATATATTTGATATATTAAACGAAATTGGATTCGACGCGGAATTGAAATTGGATTTTAATTCGGGCGAACGAATTGATTTGGAATTAATTCGTTAGCGATGTGAATAGTGAATTCGCTAGGCGTAATCATTTAATTACGACGCAACGGATAAATCGTTAATTTGGAATTAACAAACCCGAGAGCCGAGTGTGATTGCGAGTACATTCGTATTTCGAATTCGAGTGCGGCACGCAAGTCACATCAAGCGTCAAATCATTTGTCACATCAAGCGTCAAATCAAACATCACTTTGAGTGATATGACATTTGAGTGATTGATTGACTGAAAGACATATCACTTTAATAAAGTGATGTGATTGATGTGAGGTGATTGACAAGCATTTAATGCTTGCCTTTTTGGAAATTAAAAGTTTTAAATGGTTTAATAATTTGGAAATTATAAAACCCTTTTTACAATTTTTCATTTCCCACTAATTCTCTCTCTTTCATTTTCGGTATTGGCTTTTGGAGCCAAAACCGATCTACATCTCTCTCACGGTCAAAAGGACCGAATCATCTCCTATCTTCCTTTGGTTTTGACCGAACGAAAATTTGAGAAGGATTGGATTTTGTTGCAAGATCTATGTGCTAGCACACTCATGGAGGCATATCAAGGTGTTAGGGTAGTGAGTTTATGAGCTTGGAAGCGTGAAGCTTAGAGCTTCTTCAATGGTGTCTCTCATGGCCGAACCTTGAAGAAGCGAACCAGTCACCACCGTGCAGTCCCTATCACGAGCAGCCCACTGCCGAGCAAGGGAGAGCAGTGCGTTTTTCATCTTCGTTGCATCTCTACCGATCCAAGTGAGTTTTTTCCGCACCTCATTTGGTTGTATTCAACTCGTTTTTATGCATTACAAATGATCCTTGGGACATGTTATAAACTCAACATTGGTATCTAGAGCCATTGTGCATAAAACGAAACTAGGGTTCTTAGCTCAAATTTGGGGCTTTTTGATTTAAGCATGATTTTGGCAAATTGTTTGTATAAGTATGCTTGTATAAGGATAACTTAGAGTTATATGTAATCAATTTGTTGAAAAATTAATTTGATTAATTTTCCCCAATTTGTTCATTATGGCCGAATTTGGTTAGCTCCCTAATGGCTTGGATTTTTGATTTTTTGGTCATTGGATGACTTGGAAATCATTAGGGGATGTTGATTTTATGTTTGATTGGGTTCAATTGGATTGAATTTGATTTGGGCATAATTTCCCTCTTTGGCCGAGACACTTGAAGCATGAAATTGAATTTGATTTTGATCAAATTATGTTGGACATGATTCATTGATGATAAGCATTATTAATTGGACAAATTTGATGTTTTGGAAACTTTGATTTGGGTAATTAATATGTTATGCACTTTAGGTTAATTGAATTGTAAAATTGGATTTTTATAATTTAATTATTGGGCTTGTTTTTTGGAAATTGGGCCTTATAAGTTGTAATTGGGATTTTGGGCTTTGCTGTACAAAGTTGGGTTTAGGCAAAATTGGTTGGATCCAATTAGGCCCAAAACCGCATCCATAAAGTCCAATTATGACTTAATGAACCTTTAAAGTTTAATTGGGCCTAATGGGCCAAGATTGATTTATGGGCTTATGGGGTAAATCCCGGATTGGATTTTGGTTATTCGGTTTGACCCGAGTTGACCAAAAGTCCACGCCTTAAGAAATCAATTAAAAGCCCATTAGACTTTAATTGAATTGACGTTGGACGTTAATCAGTCTTTGAGACGCGTTACGATTAAATTTGGAATTTAAGTAGTAAAAGGTTTATTATTAAAGTGTAATATTTAATTTGGAATTAAATAACGAATTAGAATTGAATGCATATTAAATTGGATTTAATGACGTAGTTTAATTTAATTCGAGAATCTGTACTTTGAGTACTTATTCGCAAAACGAGTTTGACTCGAGCAAAATCAAATCATTGTTTGAACATTGGATGATCACTAATTACGAGATTAATTAATTGGATTAGATTGATTGATAACATTCTTGTATGAATACATGGTTGCGATGCATGAATAATGTATATCGGATGGATATTAGTCGGGTGGGGCAATTTTGGAAATTGTAATAAATTTGATTTATTAATTGGACCTGCGAGTCGAGCCTTATCTCCTATTTCTTTGTATTCTCTTCTCACCTATTCCCCTCAATGTAAATGAGATTTCTTTAGAAGTGTAGTGTAACGGGTAGAAGTAATACAAGTGCTTGCTGGAGAGAGAAAGGGAGAGATTTGATCTAGGATCAATGTATTAAGTATCCATCCGCATATCATTATTATTTATTTTCATATGCGCTTTATTATGTATTTAGAATGCATTTTTAAGGGTGTATGATGATGAGACCTTAACAAAGATAATAAATTGGTAGCCAATTTGCACGCGAAAAACCCTCGTCAAATATCATGCTTTTTTCCTTCCATTGAGTGATTCTTACTCAAGATCCGAGATTGGCATTGGGTTGTTGGCCACAGTCAAGCCCTTTGTCCGTTGAAGATGTGTTTGAATAACGAGAGTTTTGTTCAAATCGGTATCTTGTCCAAGTTGTGGTTTGTTGGCCAAAGTCAAGACCACTTCTTGTCACTTGACATTGATTACGAAGCTTTCCATGGTCAATGGGTCGCGCTTGACTGGGATCATTAGGTTTGTTGTGCCAAAGCCAAGGCCTAGTTGATTCAAAGGAAAAAGGTTAGGGTACATATTGGATATATAGGCATATATACGATATATGTTTCGGACTTGGATGTCCACCTACCGGACCTAGGAATTGGATTGGATCCAATTGATCTTAGAGATCTACCTAGTTAATTATCATACAATTTGTTGGCCAAAGTCAAGATTGTGTGACATTTAACGGGATCCTAGCCCACTAGGAACATGGTTTCCCGAGTACTCGACAGAGGGTTAGAGGCTCGCCGAAAAATAGTGGGAGGCAAGAATTGAATTTGCAATATTCGTTCAATTACTCGCCATACGCGTTCAAACAAATATCACTCGTCAAATAATTAAAAGTATTGGTTGGACTAATATTTAATGTTTTAATTAATATAGTTAGACTATATTCAAATAAATTCAATAAATAGTTGATTTTATAATTGGATTATAGTAATCAATATAATTGAATTAATATTATAGTTGATTGAATAATTGGATTATTATAATCATTATAATAAATAATACCTGAAATAATTGATTAAATAGTTGGACTATTAAAATCAAGAAACATTGAAAGATTGGACGTTTAAATATAATCTCGGATTACAATATTTAAATGGTTTAAATTTTCAAATTGGGAATGAAATTTCAGGATGGTCCTGGAAATAAATAATAAGTTACTTTATTTGATAAAATAACATATTATGCCTAAACCCGTATTGAGCAAGTTAGTGAAAATAATCTTTGGAAGTATTATGTGATGATGACTTATAGTGCTTAATTCACATACTTGTAATAAATCTATGTTTAGATTTAAGAAGTATTAAATTTGCAATTAATAATTCTTAGAGAATTAATGACTAGTCTCAAGGAGACGAAGTCAAACTTTGCAATTAGATAAGTAACGCAAGGCGCACTTTACGTCAATACTCTAGAAATCCAAGGCTTGGCCAAAGACTTCTGAAATATTGAGAAGGGTAAAGGCAATATAGTTATTATCTTCTGGGAAGATAAAGGACATATCCCGAAGTGGCTGTCATTTGGATATGGCAGACACGAAGGAATAAAGAAAGGGCAAGGCTCTGACTTTAAGAATGTTTGTCAATATTATGTCCATTACTAGTATTAAAATTGGATTTTAAAATGCTTAGTATGGAACATAAAATATATGTATTGATTTCAAGCTGAGGTTAATCTGCGAATCGGAAACGGGACGAAATTCGCTGTTTCGACCATAGATACCTAAGTTTAGGAACTACCTTCGGGTGTGTACCTATATTAGGAAACTGTTATAATGTAACTAGTTTGACTAGAAACATTATCTCTATATCAGTGTTCAATCCATTATGAATAAACCTTTATATTCTAGAACACTAAAGTGTTTTATTATATAAAGATGATATTGAGATAAACACATTAGATGTGAATAACAGTATTTATATTTTGAATATAAATAAAATCTCGAACATATAATATGACAAACTAATAGCTCATACTGATCTGATCAGATGAAACTAATTGTGGCATTGTAGTCTGGGACACAATTAAACAAGAGTCGTATATCCACACTTTTGAAGAGTGGCTACTAGGACTGATTTGAATGATCAAATAATGTCTACGAATCTATTTTATTAGGTAAGGTACCTAAAACACTATTTACTTGGTAAAAGTGCAAGTGCCACCGATCTGATAGCCCTATTCATAGTGAAGTAAGTGGGCCCATATCCAGCTAGGCTAGATGTGGATATGAATGTTTCGTGACCTTAACGTATGTGGCATCACGTTATGGTTATGTGTTTCTTTTAAAGAACACAAATCGGAAACTTTAGAGTTTCGACACGAAATAGACAAACAGATCGGTAAAAGTATTAAAGTCACTGTAAGACCGTAAATGGAAAATACTTAAGCAATAAGTTTCAAATATACTTGAAAGGGTATGGTATTCTTTCAAATGAGGACTCCTCCTGGAACACGTCAGTTTGACAGTGTGTCCGTACGGAGAAACCGAATTTTGTTGGACATGATAAGGTTAATCATGAGTCGCTCTGAGCTACCTTTTCCTTCAAAGATAAGCATAAACAGTGCAAAACTTATTTAGAATAAGGTTCCATTAAAATCTGTTAGACAGATTTCATAATTAGATATGAACGGGAAAGAAACTGGGTTTCACACTCCTGTAGATTTGGGTATGCTAGGCTTACGTTTGGATGATACCAAACAAGAACCCAAATCGGATAAGTGCCAAATATAGGTTATCCTAGGGAAAACCATAAGTATAGTACTAATACATCTCACTTGAGAACAATTGTAATTGTTGCTCGCCATGCGGTCTTCCTTAGAGGATTACCGATATGCAGTGGTCAGTGGGAGGACGGTATAACTTGATGAAAATCGGAATAATACTATTTCAGGCACGAAGTCCTTAATGGAACACAAAGTTCATCAAAGATGAAAACTATACCGTTAATCTTCGTAACACAAGAAATTACATAGATCGGAGAGAATCCGAAAACACACCTGGGTATGGGTTTCTGATCTCACCTCATAAAGATGTCGATCTTGTTGAGGTATACCAACCGACTACGTATAAGGGGTGATTAAGGTATCGACTTCGTTATGGCAAAGTGCCATGAGTCCAAAATGGATTCATGTATAACAACTATGTTTGGACACTAGTTAATGTACCATAAGGCATTGTGCCTATAGGTACTCTGTATAAGTTTTCAAGGAAGACATACATGTAAGGCAACATACCAACGTACACAGCTAGGCTTGTAGCGGAAGGTATCGTTATCAACATTGTGTGGATTACGGTTCAACAACCTTTCACACCTGTTGCCCGGCAAATCCATTTGGATAATGCTTGCGGAAGATGCACGTTTCATTTATGAAATGTGTCAGTTAAAGATCAAAATCGCTTTCCTTAAATGGAAACCTTTTAGAGGATGTTTAAACATCCTGACGATTTTGTCGTACTAAACCAGTAAACAAGGTTTGCGGTTTATTCGATCCATGTTTGGATTGAAGCAAGCATTAGGTTCTAGGAATTACGTTTTGAGGTAATCATAATGGTGTATGATTTTTAATTCAAAACGAAAATGATTCTTGTGTATATAAAGAGTTTAGTGGGAGCGCACTGACAAGATTGTCCTTTAATAAAATAATGAAACATATTCATTTCTGGAAATGAACTTCCCATATAAAACAATCGGCGAAAGCTTGGCTTTCGAGAAAAATCCTCTCGTAGAATTCCTTGGGAGTGACAACCTTATTCTAGGAATAAGATCTACTGGGATAGATTAAGTTGTTAAAACTCTGGGAAAACTTGCACATTGAAAGATGTACATGACCTGGTGTCTCATACGCTTTGAGCATATGGATTCACAATCAGGCAGCCATCAATGATGTCACTGGATGATTTAAGAACATCCATTAGAATCTTAGAGATCTAAGGATGCTGTCTTAATGTGGAGAAGGAGACCTTGAAGTGACTGGGATCACTACTACTTCTGCAAGTTTCCAAACCGATAACACGACTGAAAGTCGCAAACCGGTACTATACAGTTTGAATAACGTACAGTGAGCTGGAAATCTTCCCGCAAGATACTGTTACCGAATAAACAACAAATACAGGTTAATTGCAGCAGCTGAGGCCAGCAATAGAAGTCATTTGGGTCGATACATATCTAATTAGATTAGATATAGTTCTGTTAGCAGCTGAGCCAGGCATCAGCACAGGCTAAAGAATTAATGGTCTCATCAACGATCCAGATACATACTAACATATTCATCTGATTCGTTCGGATCATACATCATGGCGATGTGATGATCGAATAAATCGCATCAAGATGATAATCATGCAAATCCGCTGACGAAAGCTTTTCTCTCAACAGTTTGAGCCAACCGTACATAGTTCGGGTGTCAGACACTCGAGTGACTGGCTATAGGCCAAGTGGGAGATTGTTGGACAATTATGACCCATAGCGTCACTATTTGTACAAATCACGGTGTTTGTTGTACACAAATTTACTATGTAATAAAGGAGATTGCACTCTTATCATTTGTGATTAGATCACCAAGATGTATAAATGATGAGAGGTCCTTATGATTTGTTCCTTGATTGAGAATGATATGAGACAGTATCAATCAACGAAGGATAAACCCATTAAATATCCCTAGTCAGAGTATTATCGAGATTGGACATCGATAAATACGTAAAAGACTAGTATCGTACTTGTGCGCGTTGTGAGGGCACAATGGCGTAGTTCTCATATACTTAAGTATTGGATACTTATGCAAGTGCGGTAGGAGGTTGTGTTTCACCGACGGTATGGGAAACAGCTTCGCTCTGTATATACCCCTTCGGAATCCCATTGGTAGTTTGACTATGTGTCTATGTGAGTCCGACATCAGGGTAGGTGTATTTAGTCTTAACCTGAGACTTGCACCGCTAATGCTTACGACAATCAATATACTTTGGTTGAGGTCGTCTAGGGCTTTAAACCGGTTCTGTGTACGCCGATACTAGGTATATTGAGAATCGTAGAGTATTGGGTGTGATGTCAAGAAGAATATATCACTCCAGTCATAGTGGAGATGATGTCACGTAGGATACGGTATTAGTACTCTTAAGTGTTGCGCGGCCATCGGGATATTATGACTAGGTCATGTATATCCGATTATATAGACTAGTTTACCAGACATCCGACATGGGCTTCGTACGGGGCAGGACACAACTCCAGCCCCAGGCCTAGCACGTGACAGTCCGATACTGGATCAAAATATGCAATACCAAGTATATACGCCTGATATAGATCGCTTATTCATGTAAGCATGTTTCTGGAAAATTGGGTAGGCATGGCACTTTGCTAGATGCCAACCTTGTCTTGTGAATCGGGTGTAAACATAGTACGAAGGTACTTACGTGTTCGGATAGTCCGTCGACCCGATTTACTGCCAACATATCCGGAGATCTCATGGGTCGCTCCTCGATGATTCACCGATGAGTATGACTCGCACTTTAATTAATCTGGGATTAATTCGATGAGAGAGAAAATTAATCTGGGATTAATTTCGGAGATATTTTATCTAGGATAAAATATCAATTAAAGAGAGAGCGATTAATTTGGAATTAATCGGTAAATTAATATATTTGATATATTAAACGAAATTGGATTTCGATGCGGAATTTAAATTGGATTTTAATTCGGGCGAACGAATTGATTTGGAATTAATTCGTTAGTGATGTGAATAGTGAATTCGCTAGGCGTAATCATTTAATTACGACGCAAACGGATAAATCGTTAATTTGGAATTAACGAACCCGAGCCCGAGTGGATTGCGAGCACATTCGTATTTCGAATTCGAGTTGTGCATGCAAGTCACATCAAGCGTCAAATCATTCGTCACATCAAGCGTCAAATCAAACATCACTCACTTTGAGTGATATGACATTTGAGTGATTGATTGATTGAAAGACATATCACTTTAATAAAGTGATGTGATTTGATGTGAGGGTGATGACAAGCATTTAATGCTTGCCTTTTTGGAAATAAAAGTTGTAAATGGTTTAATAATTTGGAAATTATAAAACCCTTTTTTACAATTTTTCATTTCCCACTAATCTCTCTCTTTCATTTTCGGTATTGGCTTTTGGGAGCCAAAACCCATCTTCATCTCTTTCCACGGTCAAAAGGACCGAATCATCTCCTATCTTACTTTGGTTTTGACCGAATGAAAATTTGAGAAGGATTGGATTTTGTTGCAAGATCTATGTGCTAGCACACTCATGGAGGCATATCAAGGTGTTATGGTATTGAGTTTGTGAGCTTGGAAGCTTAAGCTTAGAGCTTCTTCAATGGTGTCTCTCATGGCCGAACCTTGAAGAAGCCGAACCAGTCACCACCGTGCAGCCCCTATCATGCGCAGCCCACTGCCGAGCAAGGGAGAGCAGTACGTTTTTCATCTTTGTTGCATCTCTACCGATCCATGTGAGTTTTTTCCGCACCTCATTTGGTTGTATTCAACTCGTTTTTATGCATTACAAATGATCATTGGGACATGTTATAAACTCAACAGATAGACCCCTCGGAATTCCATTGGTAGTATAACTATGTGTCTATGGAAGTCCGAATCAGGGTAGGTGTATTTGGTCTTAACTTGAGACTTACACCGCTAATACTTGCGACAATCAATATACTTTTGTTTTGGTCGTCCAGGGTTTTAACAGGTTCTGCGTACGCCTCTTCTGGGTATATTGAGAATCGTAATATATTTGGTGTGATGTCAAGATGAAATTATCACTTCAGTTATAGTGGAGATGATGATCACGTAGGAAACAGAACTAGTACTCTAATGTACTACAGTCATCGGGATAATATGACTAGGTCATGTTATCAGATTATAGAGACTAGTTACCAAAGATCCGATATGTGCTTCATACTGGGCAGACATAATTCCAACCCTAGGCCTGGCATATGACATCCGATCCTGGATCGTAATACGCAATAGTATATATTACTACGCCTGATATAGATTATATATTCCTTTAAGAATATATCTGGAGAATTGGGTAGGCACGTTGCTTTGCTAGAAGCCAACCATGTCTTGTAAATCGGTAAAAACGTAGTACTAGGTACGTATGTGTTCGAATAGTCTGACGATCGGATTTACTGCCAACATATCTGGGGATCTCATGGGTCGCTTCCCTAAGATTTACCTATGACGTATGGCTCGCACATAATTAATATGTGATTAATTAGTAGAGAGAGAAAATTAATCTAGGATTAATTACGGAGATATTTTATCGGGGATAAAATATTATTTAAAGAGAGAGCATGATTAATTTGGAATTAATCGATAAAATAATATATTCGATATATTATTAAACGAAATCAGATTTCGACCCGAAATAAAATTAGATTTTAATTCGGGCAAACGAGTTAATTTAAAATTAATTCGCTAGCGACGTGAATAGTAATTTTGCTAGGCATAATTATTTAATTAAATTTGATTTAATTACGTCGCAATGGAAAATTCGTTAATTCGGAATTAGCAAACCCGAGCCCAGGTGTGTTTGCGGGTTCACTCGGATTTTGAATTAAAATAGGGCCCACACTTGTCACATCACTAGTCAACTTTATCACTTTAATGTGATGGAAGTTGTTGATTGATGGTTGAGTGTGAAACACTCAAGTGTGATGGTTTGAATGACTAATACCATTTATTTAATTTTTGGTATATCATTTGACTTGGTTTTTGAAATCGAAACACATCACACATCACACAACTCTCATCCTCTCTCTTCTCTCCCATTCTGCCAAGGGGCCAAAATTCTCTCCAAAATCCTTCCAAGGCCGAGAGCAACAAGAAGGCTAAGGGAAATTTTGTGGCAAAAATTTCCAAGTGCTAGCACACCAAAGGAGTCTCACAAAGGTGATAGGGAAACCCATTCATGAGCATGGACTACATTCACAAAGCTTGGAGCTTGAAGATTCAACAAGGAGCACAAATAAAGGGCATGGCCAAGAGCTTCATCCATGGTGGAAGGAATTTTTATTGTTCAACGCATCGCAAATCCGATTAAAGTGAGTATTTTCGCAACTTTACTTTGTAGTATTCGCACATTTCATTCGCTTAATTAGATCTTGGTAAACCTAGAAAACCCAACAGAAAACCAGTTCCGAATGTGATTTAGAGATCGTAAATTGAAAGTCGACTGTATTATACTGACCATATTTGACGTTCTGATCTATATCCATAGTATAATATGAATGACCCGTGACAGAGGGATTATACGTATGCAATGATCTCGACTTGCACAGTTTAAAGAGATTATCTGTGATCATCTTAATCCAAGAGTGAGTGGATTATGGACATGAAATTGGATTTTGTGACGTATAAACCTAAACTTAGGGAGTCCCGCTGTAGGACACAGAAATCGGTGATGTTGTTCCAGGCTCGCGGCCTAGTTGGGAGTACGGAGTAGCCCAATGGGGACTAAACCGGAGAATAATGGAGTCGCCACCTAGGTGAACTAGGAAATGATTTAAGGCCGCACTCACCCCTCGCAAGGGAAGACTCAAACCGTTGGGTTCGGAATAGTCCCTTACTTATGCCACTTGTAATGAAAGGATTTGTGCAATAATCTAACCAAGTCTACGCAACATACATACACGAAATTAACCTATATCTAAGTTTGCATAAGACCTATATCTAAGTTTGCATGCATAAATGTAAGTCGAAATTACGGCTAGCACATAAACTAATGAATACATCAAATTAATGGATGCGGAAACATAAATAAATAATAATTGTCTAAGAATAAAAAATAAAGAGAGATAATCAAATTCCTAACATGAAAAAATAAATAAATCATTCATGAAGATAACATACGATTCCTAATAAACCATGGATAAACACATGTTTAGATGAAACGAAATATGTGTGTTTCTCAAGCAGTATGTGAAATTGTATCTCAGGTACAGACCGCACTACCGTTCATTTGGATTCAGCTACAGAATTTACGTCTGGTTTTCCATCCGATATACAACGAGAGATAACATAAAATCATTCATCCAAACCAATAATATGCATGCGAAGAAATAATAATAAAAAGTAAAAAAAGGAACGAGAATAAATAAAGGGGAGCCCTCAGGTCTAACCTCTTAAGTCGCCTCTTTGAAGTATGTTACGTGGTTGTCGGAAGGGATAATGCTCCGCAACTCCTATGGTTCATCGGTTCAATGTCTTTCTTTGTCCCTTCATGTTTTGGGCTGCTGTTTTCTTTATTTTTGCGTTGTCTTTGGCTATGGTTTTTGCGATAATTTGGACTGTTTTCGAGGTAGTTTTTTACGGATATTTGGGTAATTTTTCTAGGTGGTTTTTGGGGTTATTTGGGCAGTTTCTCTGGGTAGTTTTTCTCACTATTTTTTGGACTTTTGGCTCATTGTTTTTGTTGTCGGTTTGGTGAGCAGTTTACGTTTTGCATCCAGAGTGTGTGGCGATAAATGAGGGCTGTGTTATTGTTTGTGGCGTTAGATGAGGCTGTGTACTTTTTAGGTTTGTAAGGGTTGTTTTGTGTTGAAGTGAAATAGCCGAGGGACATGTGGATGTGTGTTTTAATACGTAAGATGTGTACGTTTCAGTGGGGGGAAGAGACATCAGTGGGCTGCTAGGGTTTACTGAGAGTTGAAGGTTTGTGGATTAAGTGTGTTGTGTGCGTTTTATACATGTGATGGTGCTGAACGTGAGGGGTTAGTGAGTGGCATGTGAGGCTACTTTGTTGCATCAAGGGTTTCTTTTGGTCGGCTGGCTATGTTAGTCAGTGCTTGTTTGCTTGTGAGTCAGTGTGGGGTCTGATGGCAATTCATGGTTTATTGTATGGGCTGTGTGTCTTCACATTAAAGGCTGTTTGAGGAAGATCAAGTGCATGGGTGGAGAGGGTTTATTTTTTTTGTTGCTGCCGAGTCTTAGGTGGAATGTGGAGAGTGGGACATATGGCTTTAGGGTTTATAGAGAGAGCCGGGTGAGAGAGATATATGTGAGAGTGAGGAGTGAGAGCCCTAGCGAGAGGATTAGGTTTTTTGATCTTTATACGTGAGTTGTTTTAGATTTTTTTTAGAGAGAGATAGGGCGTCCGAGAGAGGGGAAGGTTTATTGTTTCTTATTTGGGTGGAATTACGTGAGTGATCTCTAAAGAAGGGTGGCCGAGAGGGTTGTTCTTTTTTATAGAGAGAGATAGAATAGAGAGGGATGTCGATTAAGGTTTCCTTGTGTAGGGGTTTTTAAGAAGGAAATGAATCAAGTAGTAAAGGGATACACTAAGTTATTAAGGGAACTCAATCATGTAATTTTGGGTGGGGATATCTTTTATTTAGTGCGTTATAAGGAAAAGATCCATTCAATTAGGTAGGGGATTTATTTTAGTTTAGGAAAGGGATTTATGAGGTTTGATTTGATTTCTTTAATTTGGGCATGCGATTTGATTTGATTTGATTTATTTAATTTGGGATGGTGATTTCTTTGGATTTTAACATATGTTTAGTATGTGGATATTTTTGGAGGGATGGGCTTGTGGTTGGTTCCTTGGTGGGCTTGGGCGTGTGGTTGGTGGTGTTTGGCTTGGTATGGGTTGCGAGGATTTTGGGCCGAGGATAAGTTTTAAAACAGGGATCCAACGAGCATACCTAAGGCTAAGCAAACGAATTAAATCCAACAAGGTATTGATTTTGAAACTTTCCCTTCTGACGTCCATTTTCCACGACTTCTGCAACTTAAAGCGTAGTGCCTTCATATGAGGCTCGTCATCGACACTTATTAAAAATGGAATTCCTACATTCGCCCCTAGTTTAATGGGACTTGTGCAGTGGTTGACAATGATAATCCTATCAAAGTTATGTATGAATTTTTACTTACCTAGTTCGCTAGCAACTGCTTGACTTGCCTGTTGCTTCGAACTGAGTTAATCTGGTGGTGAGGTACTGCGACCCCCGAGGTTCATCCTGTAAGATGCTACAATCTCTAGGAATCACTACCGAGCTGAAGTGATATGAGGTGGTTCATTTTTGAACCGTTACTAAATTGAGATTGTGGTTCATTTTCGAACTGTGCTCCATTTTCGAAGCTCCATTTCCGGCATGCTAAACCTCATTTTCGAGGCATCGCTGAGGTGATGGTGGTCCATTTCCGAACAGTGCTCCATTTTTGGAGTGCCATTCCCAGCATGTTAAACCTCATTTCCAAGACGTCGTTGATGTGATGGTGGTCCATTTCCAAATCGTGCTACATTTTCAGAGTGCCATTTTCGACATGTTAAACCTCATTTCCGAGGCACCGCTAATGTGATGGTGGTCCATTTATGAACCGTTACTGATGAGACGGTCCATTTCCGAACCTTTACTAATGTGATGGTCCATTTCCGAAACGTTACTGATGAGATGGTCCATTTCTGAACCGTTACTATTGAGATGGTCTATTTCCAACCGTGATGAGATGGTCCATTTCTGAACCGTTACTAATTAGATGGTCCATTTCCAAACCGTGCTCCATTTCTGGAGTGTCATTTGTAGCATACTAAACCTCATTTCTGAGGCGCCGCTAATGTGATGGTGGTCCATTTCTTAATCGTTATTGATGAGATGGTCCATTTCCGAACCGTTACTAATGTGATGGTCTATTTCCGAATCGTTACTGATGAGATGGTCCATTTCCGAACCATTACTGTTGATGGTCCATTTCCGAACTGTTATTGATAAGATGGTCCATTTTCAAACCGTTACTAATTAGATGGTCCATTTTCAAACCGTTACTTGTGAGGTGGTCCATTTCCAAATCGTTACTGATGAGGTGGCCTATTTCCCAACCGTTATTGGTGAGGTGGTCCATTTCCGAGCCGTCACTGGTAAGGTGGTCCATTTCCGAACCGTTACATGTGAGGTGATCCATTTTTGAACCGTTATTGATGAGATGGTGGTCCATTCCGAGCTGTTACTGGTGAGGTGGTCCATTTCCGAACCGTTATTTGTTCATCTTTGCCGCTCCATTTTCTTTTTCAATAAAAAACTTGCGAACACAAAATAAAAATTGCATGTATGCATTTATGCGATATGTATGCATTTATGCATGGAAGTATTTCATATTACGATAGGTTAGGCCTTCATTGTGCTCCTCGGTGCTTCTTGCCTACAAAAGTCTTTGATCGCCCCCTAGGTCAGCTTATAATTTGCTTCTGCCAGTTCTTTTCTGGTTGCTCAAGTTCTCGCTATATCCCTTATCCGCTGGGTGGTAGACTGATCGCCTCCAGATTTATCTTTCTACACTTTGTTGCTTGCACTCGGCCAAAGTAGATCATTTGATGCGGTGTCCCATACTGTAATATTATATTACTCTCTTTTATGAGATAGTCCTAATAGTTTTTCATATTTTTTCCCTCAAATGATGCCCAGTGTTCAAACTAAAGAGCCTTCAAAGTACTCGAGGCAACTCAAATTCGACCGTTTGAATAAATGATCTGAACCAGACTCAAAGTGTGTGTGTGCTAAGGTTCTTTTACAGCTTGATCCTTGGGTAAGCCAACTCAATGATTTTGTTTCAAAGAATGAGATCGACATGCTCTGAAATTACTCTTTTGTACTCAATGTGATATGATTTTCTTTTTCTTCTCTTTCGTCTCTTTTCTTTTCTTTTGCTTTTTTCCATTTTTTTAACACACCTACCCTTTAAGGTAGCATTTCTACTCATGGTGGTCCTAATACTCGCCCATCGGTTATATGTGGTTTATATTTTCTTCTTGAGAGACTTTTCTTTGGTGGTTGAGAGTCTGGAGGAAAAAAGGTTTTCGGTAGGCCGGAGTTGATCATGTAGGTCGGTGGTGGAACGGAGTGGTAGTTAGGTAGAGGATTTCTGTGTATATTGGGATGTTCTTTTTCTAGGTCGGGTATTTTTTGGGAGTCAATGAGGTTATAGATCTCATGCCTAAGGCGGGTGCAGTTGTCAGTTTCGTGCCCTTTCCTCTGATGGAAGTGACAATATAGGCTTAGGTCGAGGTTGGGTGGCACAGGGTTTGGAAGTGGTTTAGGTTTTAAGGGTTCTAGGAGTCCTTGCATCTTCAGCTTTTCGAACACCTTTGAAAGAGGCTTACCAAGGTTGGAAAACCACCTGTTTTTTTTATGGCACAGTAGTAGAAGGCATGGTTCCTGATGGTCCTCCTATTCAGGGCATAATATTTCCTATTCTCATCTTCTTCCTCCTCAATGTCCATGACAGTCTCCCTCAACTGTCAAAAATCAATTATCATGGAGGTCATCCTCCTCGGCTTCCCATAGATTGAGGGCTTGGTGCCCTTGATGATTATCTTGATCTGGTCCTTCTCCGAAGGCCGAGTCTGCATCTTCAGAAGCTGGCTTCTCACGGATCCACATAATCTTTGAATCTCTCCCCTGGCTTCTGTTTGGTATTTTCGAAATCATGAAGCGATAAGTCGATCTCCAAATCCGTGAAATACTATTTCAAAAAGGCTTCTGCTAATGCCCTCCAATCATCATTGACCTTCCTCTCCAGACTGTGATACCATACCATAGGTGCCCCTTCAAGAGACATCTCGAACATCTTCTGAACCCGACGCTTCGACAGACCCACCAAACTTCTTACATAAACATACTGTCAGAGATGAACCCTCGGATCCTCGTTCCCATTGAACTTGGCCATGTCGAGCATCCTGAAGTGCGAAGGCAGCTGCTCTTCGAAAGTCCTCGCATCATAATCTAGCAAATCCTAATGTTTACCCTTCAGCTTGCGGGTAACTAACTCTACCTGATCCCTGAGCTTCTACAACTCTACCCGAGACCCGGCTATTCTTCCCGCGATATACTCAGCCACGTCATCATCAAAAACAGGGATATCATTACTTAACATGTTCGAAGGTTCTTTACGCCACACATTCTCACAGCCTCCCCCAGCATGGGGCACAGTCATATTACCCATAGCAGTGGTCAGAGCTTGCAACTACTTGGTAACCTTGGTGAGACTAGTTTCCAGCTAATCCATATGAGATCCCTCATTAACTGACTCGCTCATGTTGGCTGGTGGTCTTTTGATGAGTCTTCCCTCTTACCGAACCCAACGAGTATCTATGGTGTATTTTAAAACTTTTAGTCAGCATGCATGCGTGCGATGCATGAAATATATAAGCCCGTTAAGGTTTTCATACATGTTGGCCTATTATCATTTTAAAGCATTCAATCATGCTATTGCGAGGTGCAAACTTTTCCCAGTTGAAAAAGGCCCAATAGGTTTACACTTTTGCAATAACGTGGCTAAATGACTTCAAATGATATGGGGCCCAAACAGAAAGTGTCCCATCGGCATTTTAGAAGCTTTTGGCCCAATTTTCATAAGACACGAACTCGTCCCAGTTTAAATGGCCCAGCAAGTCCATACCTCATGACAAAAGGTCCAACTGAATCCAAATGATGATGGTCCCAAACACAAGCATAAAGGAATGGTTTCTATTGCTCCTCAACTAGGGCTCAAACCAACATAGATGTATTGATCATGCTCTGAAATTACTCCTCTGTACTCAATATGATATGATTTTCTTTTTATTTTCTTTCGTCTCTTTTCTTTTCTTTCTCCATCTTTTTTTTTCATTTTTCATTTTTCATTTTTCATTTTTCATTTTTCCTTTTTTTTCAACACACTTACCCTTTAAGGTAGTATTTCTCCTCATGTTGGTCTTAATACTCGCCCATGGGTAGTTTCACGCTTATCGGTTATAGATGGTTTATATTTTCTTCTTGAGAGACTTTTCTTTGGTTTCCAACCATACCACATATCGTAACACAAGTAAGTCAAGATGGACATCTAAGTGAATGGTCATTCATCGATCCGTAATCTCTTCAACTAGTCACCTTGCCGACTGCTCACGTTTTCACTGCTAAGATCTTATAATTAAGTGCTCGCGAGTCTAGTCAAGATCAACTACTCAAGATATCGGATGAGAGTACTTCTCGCACTTATCGTTTCTAACATTCTAACCTAGGGCAAACATTTTTATCATCGAACTAATGCCTAACTATTGAGAAAAAAACTCGAATAAGTAGGCAAAATCAATGTCTTTATTATTAAAAATGTAGGATTGCAATCAAATAAACTAGGGAAAACATCTTCATCGTTTAAAACATTATCTTCTACCTTGGCCTATGGTTCTTCACTGCTGATATCACATATCT
>SKCR01010102.1:0-108435 GCA_019454045.1 Zanthoxylum bungeanum
AAAATTTCTGGCCTCCAAAATCCAAATGTCAAGTCTATTTTTCTAGATATGCATCCAAAGTATTATTTCACCTATATAAAAATAAAAATCACAATAAAAATATATAAAACATAAATTTAATTAATATGCTAAATTAAGAGGATTAATGAAACTATAAGTGTAAAATGATTGATTTTTTCTTTTAGTAAATGTGTATTTTTTAGTGTTCATCATACAACATGCTATAGACATGCATATATAGCTCGGCGCGGTCTTACTTGGTAAATATATAAATGTGCGGGACCCTGACAATATGAATTCAGAGACTGATCCTAATGACTACATTATGTGTCCATCCTCTCCAAAGTTTGTCCTCTATATGCATGAAATCATACAACAAAAAACTGAAAATGAAGAAGTAAGTTGTATGAACGTCTTAGTGAGTAAATACTGAAAATGAAATATATGACAAAATAACATTTCATACATAACTGAAGGTACTGCAAACATGATTCATGGAGCATAAGTAAATCGAGTAACATGATATGTGAGGTTTATACTTACATAACTGCAACATGAACTGTAAATAGCATGCATGTTTGAAAACTATAGCATGACTTGGAAATGATACTTGATGACGTGAATGTAAACTATGAACATGGAAATTAGAAAACATGTCATGACCCAAACCGTGACATGATGAAAATGTTAACTGAAGTCATGACTGAAAATTATATACGTCAAATGGAAACATGACTTCAGAATTGAGACATGATTACATGACTTGAAAACCATGAACATGACTTGAAAACAGTGATGAGAACTGAAAACGTCAATATGAATTGATAATGTAAACATGACATAAAAATGTAAACATGCTTGAAAACATTAATATGCTTGAAAACCATAAACATGACTTGAAACTAGAACCCAAGCTTGTACTTGAAACACATCCTGGAAAATAACTTGTCTTGAAAATCTCACAAATATCTTAACATAAGGGCGTGATACCTACTTAGCGAGACATAACACCGCGTAAGCAGATGAACATGAAAATGAATAAGCATATGAGGATGATCAGTGTCCCATGAGGCATAATGAGTATACTCAGGATTTCTATACATGAGAGGATGACATTCTACTGGTGGTTTGAAAATATTTTATTTCTTATTTTCATAAACCGTTTACTGAAAGCTCAAGCTGAGAATCATAGAAAGCCATGAGCCGAAAATATATTTCATGAAAACGTGAGCTGGAGACATAATACATGGAAAACATGAACTGAAAATATGTAAATCATAAACTTGTAAACATAAACGGTAAAATGAGGGCAGTGTACTGTAAAACATGATGTTTGACATGTATACCGTGAGTTGAAAATACATAATTCATGAATTGAAATAAGAGAGTCTTGAGCTGAGGACATGGAGGTCTTGAGTGAGAGAACTTTGAACATGAATTACAAACCACAAACATGAGTTGGAAACTGTCAATATGGCTTTGGACTGTGAACATGTTTGTGGATTGTAAACATAACTTGCAAACCCTGATTGTAACTATAAACATGTATGTATGCTATAAACATGGTCTGAAAAACTTGTTAACTATAAACTTGAAAACAATGATGTGGTTTGAAAACACAAACATGATATGAAAACTATATAAATGTTTTGAAATCTAAAATATAACTTGAAAATCATAAAATATAAACATGAACTGAAAATTACGATTGTACATATGAATTATATGTGAACCTGATAACGTGACTTAACTGTTCAACATAAACTGTAAATATGAGAAACATGATGTGACATGAACATAAAACATGGACTGAAAATGTAACGTGTCTTGCAAGCATGAAAACGTGACCGGAGAATGTGGCATGAACTGTAATATTAAAACATGATCTGAGAATATAACATGACTTTTTTAACTTAAGCTACTCTACTTACAACACCGCTACTCATACTTATGACGTGACATGCTTGTGACATATTAGAGGGACATAATGATATGATTCTAACTTAATATTTTTTCGTAATATGAAATTTATGCAACATCATATCAAACTACCCAAATATGTGGCTATGACAACCCAAACTCTTGTTGGCTTGGATCTAGCCCAATTCACACATGAATCATGTCATCAACTATCTATCTAAACATGATTATTAATCCATTACAAGAAAACTGGAGATTACAGACCGAATATTTAGTCGGTAATCTCAAAACCTATCAATTTTTTTGGTTGGTATTTGACTCGTCGGTAATAAATTACCTATTGAAATATTATCGGTCGATAAAATTACTGACCGAATTACCCACCGAAATATAATTTGGTCGGTAATTTCTTAAAAAAATAATTAGATTTTACCGACCGAACTATATTTGATCGATAAAACTCACTACATTTAAAAAATATTGAGCCCACCATGGGCCCCACCCGACCAACCATGGGCGGGACCGGACTAAACCCACACAATCCATATTTAATTCTACAAATTGATGCAATTGGTGTGACTTGAATCATTGACCTCAAGATTGAATATGTAGAATAGTGTGTGTGTGTGAGTAATAATATATATACACACACACATATATATAATGTGGGTGTGTGTGTGTGTATAAAAAGTATAATACATATATATATATATATGAACGAAGTGGGGTTTTCCGCTATGCCTATGACGTCGACGACCAAGACACTGTTGGGCTCGCAGCCCGCAGAGAGTACAGATTAGCCCACGGGGGACTAACTAGAGAATAAAGGAGTCGCCACTCAGTATAAAACACTATGAATAATTTAAAATCGCACTACATCTATTGTAATGTCTTACATTAAATTCGTTTGAGTTCGGAATGGTCCTTGACTGATGTCAGTATAATATCCAAACTCAAAGGATGATCCACATGTCTTATAATGCATAAATCACACATGAACAATTTATATTTCATGCAACTAGAAATCATCCATAAAAATGATAAAAAAGAGGTAGGCCGAATATTTTTTTTATGCAATTAATGTCCAACCATAAATATATTATTATGTATGGCTGGATATACTGGATGTCTGACATGATTTGTTACGTAAATCAGAAAGATCATTAATGCAGAATTATATCCAGATGACAGCCATGACAACATTAGAAATAGTTAAATCAAAAGCAAAACAGTAACAACAGTAAATATACAACTAAAGAAAACAGAAGCAGAATGATAAATATATATGCAAGACCGCACATATCTATTTTTGTATGATACATGGAGTTGTATCTCGATTGTAAACTATACTACCATCCATTCAGAATTGGCTATAAAATCTACGCCCGGGATTCCATCATATATATCACGGAACACAGATGGCCGAATATAGCCAATTGATTGATCGAATTTTCTATGCGACGATTGTATGTTCGGTCAGACATACAGAATGTCCGGTCGGATATGCAGTGTCAATTCAGTAAACTAAAAAACACAAAATTAAAGGTGTCCATCAGGTCGTACTTTAAGTGTTACTATGCTCCGAGAACACCTCTGAAAGTTTTAGGATTGTTGTTGGATCTCTTAGTTTAGTAGGGAATTTAAGGTTGTTACATTTTTGGTTTCTTGAATGTTCCCCCAAAATAATCCCCCACTATTCGTGTGTTTTGATCCATTTTTTATAGTGTGTAGGGTTTTTGTTAATAAGGAAAATATCTCATTTGTTAAGGAAATTAGTTAAGAAGGAAAGTGGGGTTTTATGAGAATTGGTTAAGAAAGAAAGAGATCGAATCCTTCTGCAAAACTGAAAACCCAACGCGTATCCAGCCAGACTTAGAGTATGTTTGGCCGGATATTATGGCTAATTTTATGCCCAACCGGACCTAGGTGATGTCCGGTCCGGGTTTTGGCTGTCTCTTGGATCTTTTGGGGTTTCGTTCCCTTCCAGTATTAAACCTTACAACTTTCCAAAACTTTTCAGGCGTGTTCTCATAAGAAACTCATCATCGGGCTATATGTAAAAATACAATGTCCACAATATATATATATATATATATATATGATTTTTTTTTAATTTTACTGGCCGATCGATAATTTGATCGGTAAAATGTATGAGTTACTGATAAAAATTTTATTCGGTCAGTAAAATATCTAATTTTTATTTTTATTTTTTATAATTAATATTATTTTAGCGACCGAATTTATCAATTACCAACCAAATATTGGGTCGGTAATTATTGGCGCCATAAAATATCGTCAAATTAATCTTTAGCGCAGTATTTACTGACCGAATATCAATTGAAAATTCGATTGGTAATATTTCGATCGTTGATTTGTCATAAATTATTTTTTATATTTTCGGTCGATATGTTGGAGTTGCTGCTTGGAGTGTCAATTCGAATAATATATTGTACATTTTATTATTTATTAATAAAATAACTACATTTTCATTTCATACCTTATTAATGATATTGTCATTATGCATATTAGATTGATGTATAAATATGTCAAGAATGACATCGACCTTAGAATAGTATTATAGTAATACCGGACACTAGGTGGTCTGAAATTGAGATAAGTATTACTATTGTAAACTATTCTTAAAGTAAATATTCATAGTCATTGGTTTTGGAATACAGTCGAATTCCTATAACCTAGAAGACCAACACATGTCGTATATTGAAATTGGAGCTTCATGGTTTAAACCTGATGTACCATGAGCTTTGGAAGTTCGTATAGATGTGTGGGTATTGGTTGGACCGTATACTGAATGACTCATAGGTGATTCCTAATAGTTGGAAAGTATACACCACCGTCAATAGGAATTTCCTCGAGTCGAGTAGCATATGTGATCCTTTGACTATATGATATCATTGATTTTGTGTGAGATCTTCTACACTTCGATGACATGTATGTCAGAAACCTTTCATGGTCTGGCCTCTAGATATTCATTGGGTGTGGACCGATGCACTCGTTAATCAAGTGCGAATCAAAATAGAATCCATCGGTCCGTATGTGTATCATAAGGGGTTTAGGTATTTATGTAAGTAAGTCGCGATTCTTAAAACTTTGGCCAAAGTCGATCACCTATGGTGGATCACATCAGTTGTAAATAATCGTGGACATATTGACATGAGATGTGCGTCTTGGAAACTTGATGGTGTATTCTATGTTTCCTAAGCACAACTCGGATAGCCTACGACAGAGGAATTGTTAAACATATGTGATGACCTCGACTTGTATAGTTCAGAAAGGTCGTTCGTGTGCAACTATTATGGGGTTTCTTATAAATTTATTGGTGGTTATGGAAATATGAACAAACACTTGGATAGACATCATGCCGCTGAAAATGGACTTGATACAACGCAAACTAAAATGGTCATGTACGCATCATCTAGTAGATGTACGAGTTCTTTAGATTTATTTAAATATTCTGATGCTAAAAATATAGAAGAATTTGCTAAATTTACTTGTATGACATATTTTTCTTTAAGTTTTGGTGAAAGAATTGCTTTTACTAATTACGTTCAGAATGTTTTAAATCTTGCTGCTTGTAAAATGACTAGAAATACAACAAAACGTCAAATTTTTAAATTATACAAAGATGGTAAAATTATTTTAAATGAAAAATTTAAATATATTAAAGGTTGTTTTTCTATTTGTTCTGATATTTGGAGTGATCATTGTCAAACACACTCATACATGGGTGTGACTTGTCATTGGATTGATACATCATGGAACATGCAAAAATAACTTATTGCATTTAGAGTATTTGATGAGCAACATATTGCACAAAATATTTATAGAATGATGAAAGTAATTTTTGATGAATTTGGTTTATTAGGTAAAATTTTAACAATTGGTTTTGATAATGCATCTGCAAATACTGCATCAATTAAAGATTTAAAATAAATATACGAACCAAATTTAGAGGGTTGATTTTTTCATGTTTGTTGCACATGTCATGTCCTTAATTTATGTGTTCAAGATGGTCTGACTTGTTTAGCACCTTTCATTGATCCTATTAAGATTGCACTTAATTGTATTTGGTCATATTCTCAAGTTAGGAGAGAATGAACCAAGTTTTATAAATTAAATAATATTAAAGCGATAAAATTTTCACGAGATGTTCCAACACGTTGGAATTCAACTTATTTTCTTTTATGTTAAGGGTTTTCAATATAAAGATGCATTATGTAGTTTTTTTCTCAACATGTTCAATATATCACACTTTTTCCTAGTCAATGGGATATTTGTGCAAAATTTTAGAAATTTTAAAAGTTTTTAATGATGTTACACATGTTTTTAGCGGAGTTTATTATCCTACAATATATTTATTTCTTGTTGAAAGTTTGAATATTGTTGGTACTCTATCTGAGCATGCTTGTAGTTCTAATCCTAATGATATCGTTTTAATTGAAGCCATTGTTGTTATGAAATGAAAATGGTTGAATTATTTTAAAGACATTCCATTACTTTACCTCATTGCCACGATTTTTTGATCCTAGATTGAAATTAGAATGTTTGAATAGTGTCTTACAAGCTTACTATGAATATTTAAATCTAGATAATGAAATTAATATTACAAGAATCATAGATAGAATAAAACTTGATAGAATTATTTAATGATTATGTTAGTAGATATAACTTGCAATCAATAGGACAATTTAGTAGTAGCGAACTCGTAATATCTTCAAGACTTAGCATAGGTGATTGTTAGTTATTACAACGAAATAAAAAATATAGGAATAACACGATTAATAATCCAAAATTAGATAAATATTTATCTACCAATCTCGAGTTTCCTACTGAAAGTTTAGTGAGTAAAAATTTTCAAGTATTTGACTAGTAGAACCGACATCAAAATGTATCTCATGTATTATCAATTATTGCTAAAGAGGTGTTGGCAGCACTTGTTTCCACTGTTGCGGTTGAGCAAGCCTTCAGCTAATGAGGTAATATTTTGGAAGCGAGAAGGTCTTCATTACATCCAAGCACTTTTAGAAGCAACAACATGTGTGAATGATTGGACCCGAACTGATATGAGGCAACAAGAAGATGCCCCCGATGACTTTGAAGACTTGTTCGATAATGCATCTGCAAGTGCAAGCAGAACGAGAGCTGAAGGATCAACAGACACTGATAATGATGATGATTGATCAGTAAATAATTATAAATTATAAAGGGGAACTATCTTAAAAATGTAATGGAACTACGTGAGCTTTGATTCCTATCACCCCTGGAGGATACGTAGGCAACTTAAGTATTTAAAAATTTAAGTTCAAGCTCTTTAATTTTATTTTTAATTTAATATAATCTAAATTCAAATTCATAATTTTAAATAAATTTTTTAATCTCATTTTTTTTTAAAAACCAAATGGAATCGGAACCGGAATCAGAACCGAACGGTTCAGTTCCGGTTCCACACTTGTGGAAGCAGGAACCGACCCGGACCGATGGCCAGGTCTAATAATAGACATGTCATGATAACATGGATGTTATAATTATCAACTCATCTCTAAAAGATTTTTTTTTTTTTTTTTTTTTACCAACTTAAAAAAATACCTATATTTTTTTTTAAATCCAATAATGTAATGTTGTGCTATGCAAAGTTAATTTGCAGAATATGAAGGGACATAACATAACATGTATAATTTTGCAATTTTTTTTTCATAAATAACATATCAACACATACAACAAAACCTGCATAGCATATTCTCATTAATAAAGGACATCTAAAGCATAGCTTATATCATCACTCACAACACAACGGAAGAAATAAAATAAAATAAAATAAAAATACACAAGGCCCTTCTAAAACCATATAATTTTTTGCAGCTATAGTAGCTAGCATCAATGTCCTTTGCATGCACCAATGCCATTGATTTTCTTATTACTTGGGACGACAAGCCATCTCTCTTGGTCCAACTTGTCTTGCTAACTGTATTAATTATTAATGAAATTAAACTAAAAAAATATTATAAATAAATAGTTTTTGGTAGCTTAACAATTAATAATATTAAAAAAAAAAAAAAAAAGAGGGAAAATAGAGAGAGGTTCAAGCTAGCACACCTGAAAATAAGATTCAAGCTTCCTCTTCAGTGTTGCATAATCTCTCTTCAGGAGCTGGAATGTTTTCATGCATCTGCTTTGGATTCATGCAAATTAAATTATCATTATTATTGTTATTATTAATTTAGTCTCTTATAACATGACATGAAATGGGGCATATTAAAAAAGAATCAACATATATATAAACCAGGAAAAAAAAAATAGAATAAAAGAATAATTAAAGGAAACACATGAAATTAATACCCTTCTGCATTTCCTGTCTTGCAATATTCTCTAAATTGTGTGCTCTCACATTTCACTTTTTTGGCTCCAATGCTGCACCAAATAAATAAGAAATTAATAATGAGATTTTATTATTTTTTTTAAAAAGGTTGTTGTGTTGAAAGCCAACACAGAATATACATGATGCATGGATGGTACCTTTATTTTTAGTAATTTTGAAGGGAATAATAATAATAAAAAAATTAGATTGTAAATCATGATTAATTAAAAACCTGGAGCTGCTTCCTTTAAACTGATGCATATAGCTATCCAACTTATAAAACTCAAGAGGGCTCTTCTCCCTGCAAGAGAAATCCAAAAAATAATAAGAAATTAAGATTGATCATAATTTATTAGCATTTTAATCACTATGATAATCAAGATTAATAAAGTTAAAAATAAAATAAACTCACAGTGCCTGCTGTAAAGAAGTGACAAGTCTAGCAGAATCGCGGTAGTACAATGTGACAACCTCTTCAACAAAATTAGGGTTAGCATCATCTTGGAGTTCCTCCAACTGGATGAACTGTTCATCAAGATGTCCCTGAAATATGGAATATGAATATTATATTATATTAAAAACCAAAAAAACCTTCTAAAGTGATCAACTTGTGGGGAAAAATAAAATCACTTCAGTGAGTGGAGATTGCTTTGAGTCTTTATTATTTTATTGTGACTTGACAATAATTTAGTTGGGGCTAAATAATAAATTTAGCTACTAATTAAAAAAATTATTTCACTGGGGGCTTGAGCCTCAGTGGTTTCACATGATCTATATATATATATATATATATGTTTTGATGCTTCACCTGTCGCAGTCTTGCAGAGTTCATTTATTTGAAAAAAAAAAAGAAGTTATGTGAACACAGTCATTCACAAATGCAATTCCATGGAGAAAGAAAATTAGTTGTCTTAATCTGGAAAAAATTAAAAATCATTGAAGTTGAATGTGTTAAAAATTACACTCAAAATGACATAAGCTGAAGCCAAAAAAAATTTAAAAAAAAAGTTTTAATTTATTTCCATGTATTAACCTGATCAAAGAGGGACTGCCTCATGGCTGCAAGCTGTCTACGAAGCTGTTGATTTCTCTCCATTGAAGAAGTTAAAATTGTTGGAGAAAGGAAAGAATATGAGAAAGCTCAGAGAAAATTATCAACTTGATGTGAGTGATGAAAGTGTGAGTGATAATTATTATGCAATATCATGAGGCCAATGAGGGTTTATATAGAAGAAAAGAGAGAAGGGGGGATAAAATAATATTATTATTATGTTAATATATAAGTTTTTTAAAAATATATAAATATATATATAAACCAAACCAGACCAGACCAAAATATTTTCTCATTAAGTGTGATTAGCTTTAACATTATTGTGCTGTATCTGAACTATTGTCTTATTAAGCTTAATAATCTAGATATTTCTTAATGATTTTTCTTCATTAGGTCTTACTCATCTTATTTAACATATGACAATATAATCTCTTTTTTTACTGGAACACTTAGAAATCTACCGACAGATTTATAAAGAAGAGAATGGGAATTTCAGTATTTTTAAATCAGATTTTTTTTAGGAATTTATGTCATGTCTTGAACTAAATGAAAATGCAGATTCTTATTAAGCGTTTCATGTACTCAATCCCGTCCAAGGTTCTAATAAAATTTCTGAATATATATATATATATATATATATATATATATATATATATATATATATATGGTGAAAAATTAGCCTCATTCATGCACTTTATAAACATATATAGCTATTATTCTTTATTAGTTAAACGTCCTCTTTGAGAATAATACTTAATGGATCACTCCTTGTATAAAAATCATATTTACAACTCCTTTAATTATCAAATCAAATTAAATAAAAAAAAGTTCTCATTAGATATAGTCGGCTACATAAATCTTTTGATATCATTACGTTATATCTAAAATCATTATATCATTAAACTTAATAAAATATAAGTCTCTTTTTATGATTTCTATTCATATCAAATCAGATTTTTTCCCGACTCGCTTGATATATCACTTCGCCCTTCGATTAATAGGGAAAAAAGTACGTGCAAAATTTTGCATGAAATATTATTTCCCTTAGGGTATTGCATTGATGCTTTCGCCATTAATATTATAAATGTTGGTGGATTAAAAGTGAAATTCTCTTAAAAACCATAATACACACACACACCTAATAGTAGTAGTAACTTTGGATTTCTAATATCTTAGAATGGATCAGATTCACCAACGTGAAGTATATATCATTTATATAAATAACACATTAGTATAATTAACAGAATAAAACTGATTGATGTGAAAATAGAGAATAATTTCTTTTTCATACATTTTTATAAGCCAAGGGGAATCAATCAAATTGTAACAAGTCATTGCCTTTTCTTTTAAACTTTACAAATATATTCTATTGTCAAGATACATTTCTAGTAAGTCGAAAGGTTTTTTATGTCTATGTTAGGGCCATTATTATGGTACCCAAAAGTATCAAATATTCTTGAGTGCAAACATAGTTTCATATTTATTGGTAGAGTTTGCGTGTTTAATGATTTAAGTTTCATGTTTAATGGTCAAAATATCATGTTTACACCCAAAGATATTTGATACTCTTGAGGTACCATAGATGTGCCCCTATGCTGCAAAAGAAGTTATAGAGTGTTAAAAGCAATTTTTATTTTTTGTACGCCTTTTTTTGTTAATCCGATAGATCAAGTTAATTTGTAAAAAAAATCTAAAGATTAACCACTCTTTTATTTAATTAAATTAATCGTATCATATTCTTATTTCTTGTTAACGTTACATTTTTGAATGTAAATATTCTAAATTACAATTGTTAATATGTTTACAGTAAATTTGGTAAATATTTGCAATATTAGCTCTTCAAACTCTAATGATGTACGTACGTCTATATATATGCCCACCAAATCATCCAATTTCAATGTGTTAATATCATTTGACTCTTTGATGGAGGAAGTACAAATCTCATATTCCTTATAAATACACATAAAGATTTTCTTCACTTGATCGTTTGTACTAATATTTTTTCCTAAAACACTTAGTTGATTTATAATTATAGAGACTCTTGAAATCATCATGCCAATATTTTCTCTGGCTTCCATCTTGAAGTTATCCAAGTCACACATAAATTGATTGATCTTTGATTCCTTTACTTGGCTAGTGCCCTCATTAACAATCTCCAAAGACTTTCACAATTCATATGCATTTTCAGATTTCAGAAGTTTGTTGATTTGGCTCCTATCAATTGTACAAAGTAGATGGTTGAGAGCCTTAGCATTTATGGAGGCTTCCATGAAATCCCGTCGGTCCATTCAAAATGAGGCTTAGGAAACTCCACACCATTGCTATCCTTCTTCATTGACATTTTAGCACCTTTTGTGATCACTTTGAAGGATTGCACATCAACAACAAGAAAATAGTTCAACATCTTCATCTTCCAATAACTATAATCGGTTCTGGTGTAGAAGGGAGATCTAGTTGTTGAAAATCATTCGACAATACTTGTTGAGTAGCTTGTAGAGGCCATGATCGATTCTCGGACGGATAGATTTTTGTTGAGAATATCTCGCTCTGATACCAATTGAAATTTCATACAAGCACACATAACAAGCAATCTCTATACTCAAGAGGGGTGAATTGGGTGATGGTCTAATATTGCAGAATTAAAATTCTTGTTGATTTTATGCTACTAAGTAGCTTTACCAATTAAGCTTATTTATCAATTTATCAATGACAAGCTATGCTAAATAATATGTAAAGATAATATAAAACTTGCGATAAATTAAAGAGATAAAGTTAGAGAAATTGACACTGAATTTATAGTTGTTCGACCAATAATGCCTACGTCCACTCCTCCAAGCCACGCTTGATGTTTTCCACTAAGTTGAATCCACAACTTGCATCGAGTTTTTTGTGGCTCACTCGCAACCAAGAATTTTATCCCATAGGTTCACTCCAAACATTTACACAAGAGTTTATCTATGGGTTCACTCTTAAACCTTTACAATAATCAATTATTATTTTGAGTACATCCACTCAACAATGGGTTTCTCAACCTTAAGTATTTAAGATAATGAAGTTTAAAGCACAACTTGGGCACTTACAAAAGATAAGCAGATTTAAGGATGTGAGTTGCTAACCCAAAAATTCTAAGCTCACTACAAATGATATGAATGTGTAGTGTGTGAGCTTGATTATGAGAGTGTATGATGATGAAAGTTTTGTTTACTCTTTGTTTTTGCCTTGAAATAAAATATTACCGTTGAAGATTCAAGTGCAATATCGGATTACTGACCGGTATGGAGGCTGATATGCTGGTTAGCTCACTATTATGGGTATTGGTATGAACCTTCCCGGTTTCAGTAACTATGCAAACTCCAACTGAACGATATGAGAGACCGATATGAAGTAGTCTGGTTTCAGATAGCATATAAATCTACCCAAGGCATAACAAGGTCACTGGTATGCCGGTATGGGGGACTGGTATGCCAGTCTCAGTGCCAAAATATCAGGATATGAAAATTAAAATAATTTTGCACATGACCATAATACATCTAAATGAATGTGCATATGTCATATGAGCTTAAAGACTTAAATTATCAACTCACTTACAAAAAGAGCCCTAAGCTAAGACCACAATCAATATTCTTCGTTTGATGTTTGGGTCTTCACATTCATTGTGTTCTTTGAGACCAATGTGCTTTGACATCTTTTTGTAATGTCCGCTAATGAGCGTCGAAGTCTTCTAGTGTCGCATCATCAAAATCCATTTAGAGAATATGTCGCTAACAATAATTAGTTGTGAATAAGTGCTAACTCATTTGATCAAGATATCATATTTCATAAAGTAGTTAGGTTTTAGGTTGGATTCTTCGAGCTTCAATTAGCATCTTGTTCTCATAACCTTTTGGTATGGTTTTATTAGGATACAAGTTTTGTTCTAACAACATTCAAGCCTTGTTTTACCTATTCTCTATAAATAAGATTGAGGTGTTCAAAATACTTTTTTTTATAATAATAAATAGTTAATCGTAACATAAATGAATTCACATATTTGTATCTCAAAACTTGCAACATAATCAATAAATGGATGGTTCAAATTCAATCCATTTGGAGGAGTGGTATAGGGAATAAATGAGGATGTATTTTGTCAGTGAGTTGATCTCCATTTAATTTCTCTATCATTTTTCATCCGTTTAATAATCATGAGATTTTAAATCCATCTAAATCCGTTAATTCATGTTGCGTTGATATCAATTACACAACAACAATATTAGTTACACTTTATGAACACACCCTGATCACTGAATTTTTGTCTTTAATACCTAAAATAGCACTCTAAAAAAAATTGAATTTTTAAAATAATTTTACCAGTCTTGATATTAAAATACAACAAATTTGATATTTCAATCAATGCAACTATCATTATTCCTTACACAAGTAGGAATGTAGGATGGCAAAGTATCATCTTTCATAAAAGTACTTTTAATTTGGTACTACATCAAAATTAATGAAGCAAGTGTAAAGTCCAGCTGCCTTCCACCATTCATGCATGAGCAATGCATGAAGCCAGCAAAAATAAAGCATCCAGCATAAGTAACCAAATAACTTTCGGTGGCTTGATTGCCTTGGTTGTTAAAATCAACAAATCATGAGTAATTGGTGCCACCAAATCAGGGAATGATTGGTGGAAATGTGAGCAACCTTGCCCTATAAATTGAGGCCTCTCAGTAAGCTTAGAACCATCCCCAAAGTGTAGAAAACAGAGAGAAATAATGAGGTTTTTATATTAAGTTTCAAGTTTGTAAACTTTGTATATCTATTCTTGATAGTAATAGATTTGAATTTGGTTTTTCCTCAAATACTCTCTAAAGTGATCGGTGAATCACAACAAGTGGTATCATGAGTTTCAGTTATTCTTTGGGGTCGTAAAACCTATTAACAAAGCTTCCGATCGGAAAACTGGTTCCGACGAAAGTTGTCAAAAATCCAATTTGAGGATACCATCAGCTAGTTCACGGAGAGACCAGTACGGTGGTATTTTCCGGTGATCAAACAGACGTCGGACGGAGGCTCACGCGCCAACACGCACCAGAGAGTGAATCGTACTCTCGATCACGCGCCCCACGCACGGCAGGAGGTTGAAGACGATATGCATGGCTGCCACGTCATGCCCAGTCAGCGCCACATCATCGACAAGTTAGCAGACACGTCATCCGCCATGTCATCAAGTTGAAGTGAGAGAAACCAGAGTCTGTTAAGGAGTATGACTGGAATAAACTCAACAATTGAACTTTGGGTCAGATTAGGCAGTGGATCGGTCACAGTGTCTTCCACCACGTAGCACATGACACAGATGCTTATGAAATGTGGATGAAATTGGAAGACATGTTCCAGGCCAAAACAGCTCGGAATAAGGCCTTAATCATGAGGCGTTTGGTGAACCTGAAGCTACGGAGTGGAACTTCCATTGCAGAACACACCAAAGAGTTCCAAAGCCTGGTGAACCAGTTGTCTACAGTAGACATGCAACTGGCAGACAAAGTTCAAGCCCTCTTGCTACTCAGTTCTCTTCCTGATAGTTGGGAGACTCTGGTGGTTACTCTCAGCAACTCAGCTCCAAGAGGCAAACTTACCATGTCTATGGTAAAAGATGTCATGTCAAATGAAGAAGCCAGAAGAAAAGATGTGGGCTCAGATCAAACAGAAGCCATTATCTCGGAGCAACGAGGAAGACAACATGAGAAACATCATGGTGGGAGGAGAGGCAGAAGCAAAAGCAGGGGCAGATCCAAGGACGGGAAAAAGACATACAAGTGCTTCCACTGTGGCATAGAAGGCCACTTGAAGAAAAATTACCGGAAACTGCAACGGGAGCAGGGACAAGGCAATAACCAGCCGAAGAAGAATGACGCGGAGACATTAGAAGTTACTTCGGTAGATGTAGCTATATGCTCCGGCCAGAAAGAATCATGCCTTTACACCGCAACTCAGGATGTCGAGTGGGTGGTAGATACTGCAGCATCCTACCACGTCACTCCTCACAGGGATTTCTTCACAATATACAAAGCAAGAGACTTTGGAGCAGTGGAGATTGGGAATACCAGTTCTTCTTAGATAGTGGAAATTGGTGAAATACAGTTGCGGATAAATACAGGGTATACAATAACTCTGAAGGATGTCAGACATGTTCCAGAACTTCGGCTCAACTTACTCTCGGGGGTAGCCCTTGACAAAGAGGGCTATGCTAGTCACTTCAGCAATAGCACTTGGAGGATGATAAAAGGTGTCATGGTCATCGCCCGAGGACATATCTGTGGAACCTTATACAAGACTCATGTGAAGATATGTGCAGAAAGCCTTAATGTAGCTGAACCAGAGGCTTATCAGAATCTGTGGCACTAGAGACTCGGTCACATGAGTGAAAGTGGGTTATCTACATTGATAAAGAATGATCTAATCACTGTCTCCAAAAATGATGCTCTGGATCCTTGCAATCACTGTCTATTTGGTAA
This sequence comes from Zanthoxylum bungeanum, assembly GCA_019454045.1. Lineage (NCBI taxonomy): Eukaryota > Viridiplantae > Streptophyta > Magnoliopsida > Sapindales > Rutaceae > Zanthoxylum > Zanthoxylum bungeanum. The sequence goes on from SKCR01010102.1 coordinate 15,836, forward strand.
GCAACACCGAGTCTCTTTCAATTTTTCTTCTACAAAGAAATCAGAGTTACTCAGTCTGGTGTACTCTGATGTATGTGGTCCATTGGAGGTAAATTCACTAGGCGGTAATAAATATTTTCTGACTTTCATTGACGATGCTTCTCGAAAAGTATGGGTGTATTTTCTGAAATCAAAGGATCATGTCCTGGACTATTTCATACTGTTTCATGCCATGGTCGAGCGTGAAACATGGAAGAAACTGAAGTGCCTTCGCACAGACAATGGAGACGAATACACTTCCAGGGAGTTCGATGTCCTACTGCGGAATCCACGGTATTCGACACGAGAGGACTGTTCCACGCACCCCACAACACAATGGTGTCGCTGAAAGGATGAACCGCACCATTATGGAGAAAGTCAGAAGCATGATCAGCATGGCTAAGCTGCCAAAGCCATTCTGGGGAGAAGCTATTTGTGCCGCCTACTACCTGATCAACAATCACCATCTGTACCGTTGAACTTTGAGATTCCGGAGAAAGTGTGGTCTAGTAAGAATCTCTCATATTCTCACCTTAAAATATTCGGATGTTTAGCATTTGCACATGTATCCAATGAGCTCAGGCAAAAGCTTGATGCAAGGACTACCTCATGCATCTTCATAGGCTATGGAGACGAGGAATTTGGATACAGACTATGGGACCCGAAGGAAAGGAAGGTCATCAGAAGCAGGGATGTAGTGTTTCTCGAAAACCAGACAATAGAAGACATTCAAAAGCCCAATATGTCTTCTAAATCCAGTGCCAATAAAGCTGATGCAAATCCATACACAACCCCAACACCAACACCAGTGGCCACAGATGATGATGGGGTGCAAGACATACCAGAAGCAGAACCAGAGGAGGAATGAGGTATTGAGCAGGGGGAGTTGCAGCCTGCTCCAGCAGAGGCTTCAGGATCATCCACAGATCCGGATGACAACAGAAAGCCAGAACCTCCAGTACGAAGATCTGAGCGAGGCCGGATTCCATCAGCCAGATACTCAGGATCAGAATACATTCTGCTTACTGACGATAGAGAGCCAGAAACCTTCAATGAAGTTGTATCTCATAAAGACAAATGGATGCACGCAATGCATGATGAGATGAAATCTCTGCAGAAAAACAACACTTATGAGATAGTCAAGGTCCCACATGGAATGAAGGCACTGAAGAACAATTGGTATTCAAGCTCAAGAAAGATGGCAGCGAAAAAGTGGTGAAACAAAACTCGGCTAGTGGTCAAAGGATTATTACAGAAAAAGGGAATTGACTTTGATGAGATATTTTCACCAGTGGTAAAAATGGCTTCAATCCGAGTCATCCTAGGATTAGTAGCCATATTGAACTTGGAGCTTGAACAGATGGATGTCAAAACAGCATTTCTTCATGGTGATCTGAATGAAAAAATCTACATGGAGTAGCCAGAAGGATTCAAGGTTTCAGGAAAAGAAAACCTTGTTTACAAGATGAAAAATAGCTTGTACGGGCTCAAGCAAGCACCGAGGCAGTGGTACAAGAAGTTTGACTCATTCATGGTGGGTCAAGGCTACAAAAGAACTGCAGCAGATCAATGTGTATACATTCAGAGGTTTCCAGATGGAAATTTCGTTGCTATTCTACTACATGTAGATGACATGTTGATTGTTGGACAAGGAGCAGCGAAGATCAGCCAGCTGAAGAAGGAACTCTCCAAGGCTTTCGACAAGAAAGACTTAGGACCAGCTCAACAGATTTTGGGAATGGAGATTGTTTGTGACAGACAGAACAAGAAGTTATGGCTTTCACAAGAGAGGTATATTGAATGGATAATCAGAAGGTTCGATATACAGAAAGCCAAACCAGTCAACGTTCCGCTAGCGCACCATTTCAAACTGAGCAAGAGTTCGTGCCCCTCATCCAAGAAAGAGATAGAGAAAATGTCAGCAATATCATATTCTTCAACTGTTGGAAGCCTAATGTATGCAATGGTATGTACCAGGCCAGATATCGCACACGCAGTGGGTGTAGTGAGCTGTTTTCTCTCTAACCCTGGAAAGCAACACTGGGAGGCAGTCAAATGGATTCTCAGGTACCTCAAGGGTACAACGAAGTTTCGTCTGTGTTACGGGGGAGCTGATCCAATCTTGGAAGGCTATACAGATTCAGATATGGCGGGAGATCTTGATGGTAGGAAATCTACATCAGGATTCATCTACACTTTTTGCAGGGGGAGCTGTGTCATGGCAGTCAAGATTTCATAGGTGTATTGCATTATCCACAACAGAAGCTGAGTACATCGCTATAGCTGAGGCATGAAAGAAAATGTTGTGGCTAAAGCGTTTTCTCCAAAAGTTAGGGATCAAGCAGACAGAATACAAGATACATTATGTCAGTCAGAGTGCTTTGAACTTGAGCAAAACTCAATGTATCATTCCCGGACGAAACACATTGATATTCGCTATCACTGGATACGCGAGGTGATGGATCAACAACTGTTGAGACTAGTGAAGATCCATACAGATGAGAATCCAGCTGACATGTTAACGAAAGTGGTTACTCGAGACAAGCTAGAGTTGTGCAGAGACATAGCCGGGATAGCTGTCAGATGATGATTGCTTCAGATGCAGCTGGAGGGAGAGAATTGTAAAATCCAGATGCCTTCCACCATTCACGCATGAGCAATGCATGAAGCCAGCAACAATCAAGCATCCAGCATAAGTAACCAAACAACTTTCGGTGGCTTGATTGGCTTGGTTGTTAAAATCAACAAATCATGAGTAATTGGTGCCACCAAATCAGGGAGTGATTTGTGGAAATGTGAGCAACCTTGCCCTATAAATTGAGGCCTCCCAGTAAGCTTATAACCATCCCCAAAGTGTAGAAAACAGAGAGAAAGAGTGAGGTTTTTATATTAAGTTTCAAGTTTATAAACTTTGTATATCTATTCTTGATAGTAATAGATTTGAATTCGATTTTTCCTCAAATACTCTCTAAAGTGATCGGTGAATCACAACAGCAAGTGTTGTGACAATTTGTTGTCACAGACATATTGCCAACCGTTGGAGGAAAAAAAAATCACAAGATGATGAATGGGTGACTTGATGAACACAACGATAATGATGAATGACTCCACTTCACCGAAAATTATATTATGTGCCGGGTGTATATGTCATCTCTCTCACAGTAGGCGGGTCCCATAACTGTGTGGGGCCCGCCTGTTGTGAGAGATATGGCATATACACCCGGCACATGATATACCACTTCCCACTTCACAGCTACCATGCTCCTGCTGCAAGCTACCACTAATTTATCTTTTTGTGAATTAACCATTCGATCTCTGAGATATTGTTTTTTCAACCACTCAGATGATTTTTTATTTTTTATTTTGAAAAGAAAACACACTGATCATTGAAAATTAGCAAGAATATAACTGATTTGAGAAGGGAAGTGCTCCCTCCACAAACCAGTAATATTAAGGTTACAAGCCATTTTGACGAGATTGTGCGCAACTAAATTGTTACATCTTGAATTAAAAATAAAAAGACAAGAACCCAATAGAACATCGGTTTCCTTAATCTCTTGAATAATACATTTGACAAATAAATTTGGAATTTTTTTTTTTTTACACGAGTATGGCTAATTGCACCCTACAATATAATTTAAACACTAACCGTATGTGGAACTAATATTAAGGACAGTTTGATACATCTTTAAACAATATTATTAGTATAATAACATAATTCAACCACTCGGATATTATATGTTTTGACGATCCTGAGTAGCCCAACTTTGAAGCTTTGATTTTCTCACGATTTTTTTCTTAATAGACTAACCACTTATAATGATATAAGTGTTAAAGAACAACCAGAAAATGCAATAAATTATATCGTATGTATTTAGATGATATAAACAAACAAACAGAAACTTACAATATAAGTAATTAACTTAACAACAATAAAACTGACTTGTATAGATTGAGGCTACCATATAATGCTATGTCCTATAGCAGAAATTCGTTCATATTCTTGTGTTTGTAGTTCGTTGGACGTCTGCCACCAAATTCAACAATTTGAAAATTGAAATTTTTACGCTGAAGTTTCGACCCCTGACGAATTTACTAGGTGTGTTTGTTTTCAAAATCAGAATAATTTGTATATTGAAAATCTATTGTCTCTGCTATATATTTATATAGAATGAAAGGAAGAAGAATCAAATAGTTATTTCTACCAAACGTTTTTCAATTAAGCATGAAGAATTGTGTTGATCAGACACAACCCTTCTAATTTAAAATAAAAAAAGAAAAACGTTTATAAAAATTAAGGCATTTAATGAATCACTATGTCCATCTTTTGATTAATTAAATATAGTAAATATATTTATTAATCTTACTGTCAAATCAATAACTCATCCACATACATACAAGCCCAAACCTAAACTCAAACCTTATTTTTCGAATTTAATATAAATATGTTTTGTACACTTATAAATCTTTCATTTCTCTTTTTTTTTTTCCATGAGGAAGTAGTCACTCTGTTTACTATACAAAACTCTTACAATAAGTAAGATACCTGCTCGTAGGATTCTACAATTAGCATTCTTAAAACCCGCCTAAGACACTAATTTGAATACAAATGTTTTTTTAACCCTAATATTTTTCTTGTCAACATCAAATGTAATCGATAATAATAATAATAATAATAAGAAATTGTTTTCATAAAATATCATCAATAAACCAATATTTCATAAAATTTCATACATAATCTAATCTACTGACAACAAACACCTCAATTTTCAAACCTCAAATATTTTTGTATCTACAAAATTTAGTTGCATGCATGCTTTATATAATTAAGCTCCACAATGGATCATGTTGTTGTAAATTAATAATATTAATTTATAGGGAAAATGATAAATAGACCCTCACATTTACTCAATTGGATCATAAAGCCCCCTTTAATTGAAAAATGGTGATAAAGACCCCATTTTGACAATTTTTGTTTTAAAATATTTTCACAAAGTATTTACTTTATAAATTTATAAATAATAATTTCATAAATTAATTTATAAATACAATGTAAAAATATTAAAGTATCGTGATTTTTGTAAATAATTAAATGTCAAAATTATAAAATGAGGATTCTATGATTGTTTTCCAAATGAATGGAGTCTTTATAACCAATTGAGCAAATGTTGTGGATCTATTTATCCTTTTCCCTAATTTATATGATCAATATATGCTGTTACTTTATATCTTTTTCCCAAAAAAAAATAATAATAATAAAAAAAATGTTTGAGTGCTAAGGAAAGATACGATGGGTAGAGAAATATTATTAATAAATAAACAGGAAACAGAAAGAAAAGAAATAAAGAATCATGTCTACTAACCCCAAAAAGGAAAATAAAATCACAGTGAGGAAGCAACAATTGACAAAAAGGAAAGTAGTGTCTGTGAAGAGATTCTCTCTTTATTATTCTCCTCTGCCACACAAATATAAAATATTTAGAAATTTATTTTTTCCACAGAACTGCTTTAAGCAAAATGTGTGGCCACATCTGTTCCTCTGTTAAATGATCAGAATATATATGATTCTTTGTTTCATTTATGGCATACATTGTGATTCTTTCCCATTACTTTCTCCTATGTTGATAATAGCTACTGGTTTTTTGAGCTTTCAGGTTTTACAAAATTTTATTTTCATCAAATGATCATATAGCAAAATTTGCACCTTCAAATCTGGATGACATATCAGTTTTTGGCTGTTTTTTTCTGAATGAGTTTCAAGAATCAGATTTGTACAGTACAGGGTTTGTAAACAAGGCTATATCTATAGTGCAGTACTCTCTATTAGAAGACCCAGCCCTTGGTCTTTGTTAAAAACTTCTTGTTTTTTTATGGCACTCTCAATTTTTATTTTTATTTTAATGATATTTGGATTGATGGGAGGAGATGATTTACAGTGGATAAGTTGTATTACAATTATTACAAATATTTCGATAGTTACAAGGAAATTCGAATTAGACTTAAATTTAGCCCAGCAGACCCTATCGGCAGACCCTGAAATCAGACCTTCTCGGCAGACCCTGAAATCAGACCCACAGAGCAGACCCTCACTGCGGACTCTGAGAGCAGACCCTCACGGCAGAGGCTGAGAGCGGAGGCTGAAAGCAGAGGCTGAGAGCGGAGGCTGAAAGCAGAGGCTGAGAGCGGAGGCTGAGGCTGGCGAGCAGAGGCAGAGGCTGATGAGCGGAGGCAGAGGCTGATGAGCAGAGGCAGAGGCTGACGAGCGGAGGCAGAGGCTGGCGAACGGAGGCAGAGGCTGATGAGCGGAGGCAGAGGCTGATGAGCAGAGGCAGAGGCTGAGATCAGAGGCAGAGGCTGATGAGCGGACCCTCACGAGCGGAGGCTGACAGAAAGAGTTAGACCCTGAAATTGATGAAGTTGATCCACTACCGAACTACTGCTTCTTCACTTTCCCGAGGCTTGTTGATGTCAACAATATCCTTAAAAAAAATTCATCCCATACCGTAGGTGCAGTAGAACGTGAGACGATTGTTTCCCAGGATACAACGGAAAACGTACGAGTAAGGGCACCACCGAACTCGTATCCAACGAACCACAAAAGTGTTTGAACTCTCCCTTAACAAAACAAAGAAAAAACGAGCTGTTGTGTGTGATGTCTTGTTCTTATTCTCTGTGTTGTAAACAAAATCTGAGTATTGTATATATAGAAAAACGAAAAACACAGCTCATTTAAAGGAAATTAACATGTCAATTATATCTCATAAATTGGAGGCCTTTCACTTGTTGTAACCACCAAGCTAATTAAATTAGCTGTTATGGAAATTCAACTTTTGTAACCACCAAGCTAATTAAATTAGTTGTTATGGAAATTCAAAAGGCTTGGAAAATTGAAGAGATTAGTAAAAATTCGGCTGGGCCGGGCCCGCACAATTTGGTCCGGCATTCGTGTATGCAGGACACGCGGGTGCACATAAGCCAAGCCTGTTTGGATTTTGATTTGCACCCCCCCTGCGCGCACGTAGAGAGAGCCTCTATCCTTATAACTCTTACCCATCTACATATGAGCAATCATATATAAGCACAATTTTCCCTCTATAGCTTTCCCATATGGGACAAGCTAACTTCTCTTTATTTTCCAACACCAATTAGTGAACTTTGAGCAACAATTTCTCATTCACCCAAACACCATTTTAAGCATATGAATATACCATTTTGAAGTACTCACGGAGGAGTATCTGAATCATTCAATAACAACCACTAACACGAAGTGGACCATGCTTAAAATTGAGCCTCAAAATGCTTACTCATAAGCATTTTTCCAAAAATCCCCCACATGAATGAAATTGGCGAAAAACGTCAAATAAAATTATTTTATAAAATATTTTATTTTGACCTAGAAGAGTTCAACGGTTCAACACCTGCATAGGATAGGTAGACCTCAACCTTTGAACCTTCCCTTGTGAAAATATATCTCATTTACTGGCTGACAGTGGACGCGATGTCATTGAACTGTACTGCCGTTCATGTAAATGGAGAACATATATCACATAGATATTTAACCTAACACATCTGAGTTCTCATTATTATGTTCATTTTGGCCATGAACATCAACCTAGTTCTTCGAGAGTTTCTCTAAGAATTGAGCCCCGTACAATTCCCTTTGAAGCGGCCTCATTTCTCTCTCACATAGGTGATTTCTTATTTAAGAGTATCTCGTAATACTCCTCTCGGATTCCCGACGCATAAGAATCATTAAAAGTCTTTGCTTAACCTCTATCCATACGAGCATCACTGTTTTATTTCACCATAGGAATGGACTAGAGGGTAACCCCCACAGTGAACCAATTATGTCATTTACGAGTAGGTTGTCCCATTGAACCTAGATCTTGGGATCTCCAGTCAACAAAGTTGGGTTTTCCTTCGTAATAAACATTTATCTAATGGGCTTTAGTCCATTCCCCTCGATGATTTCACAACTAACTCTCTGTTTAACCCTTTGGTTAGCGGATCCGCAATGTTATCATTTGACTTTACATAGTCAATCGAAATAACTCCAGTAGAGAGTAATTGTCTAACGGTACTGTGACTACGACGAATATGTCTAGACTTACCATTATACATATTGTTATGTGCCCTTCAAATTGTAGATTGACTATCGCAATGAATGCAAATTGCTGGCACTGGCTTAGGCCAACTTGGAATATCCTCTAGAAAATTTCGAAGTCATTCTGCTTATTCAGCACACTTATCTAATGCAATGAATTCTTATTCCATTGTAGATCTGGCTATCACAGTCTGTTTGGAGGATTTCCATGATATAGCTGCACCTGCTAGTGTAAACACAGAGCCACTGGTAGAATTTGAGTCTTTCATGTCAGATATCCAATTAGCATCACTGTATCCTTCGACTACAGCTGGATATCTATGATATTGCAACCCATAATTACGAGTAAAACGTAAGTACCGAGTACTCTTACTATTGCTTTCCAGTGATCAACCCTTGTATTACTCGTATATCTGCTGAGCTTATTACTGTACATGCTATATCAGGCCTTGTACAACTTGATAGTACATCAAACTCCCGATAACTCTAGAGTATTCTACTTGAGATATACCATATCCCCTATTCTTTGAGAGATGTAGACTCACATCTAAAGGAGTTCTAGCCACAGAAGAATCATCATTGTTGAATTTACCAAGAATCTTGTCCACATAGTGCGACTGATCAAGAATAAGTCCATCTGGACTTCTCGAGATCTTTATTCCCAAAATGACATCTGCTAGACCCATGTCTTTCATGTCAAACTTAGATTTCAGCATATTCTTGGTAGATTTCACACCATTTTAACATACTCCCGACAATCAGTATGTCATCAACGTAGAGACATAAAATGACATAGCCAACTTCTGTCTCTCTGACATAAATACACTTATCACATTCATTGATTTTGAAACCATTTGCCAACATGGTGTCATCAAACTTTTTATGCCACTGTTTGGGGGCTTGTTTCAATCCATACAAGGATTTAACTAACTTACAGACTTTCTTTTCTTGTCCAGGAGCTATAAAGCCTTCAGGTTGTTCCATGTAGATTTCTTCATCTAAATATCCATTCAGAAAGGCTGTTTTCACATTCATCTGATGTACCTCAAGATTGCGCAAAGCTGCAATCGCTAGTATCATCCTTATGGAATTTATTCTCGTTACAGGAGAATAAGTATCAAAGTAATCAAGACCTTCACATTGTCTGTAACATTTAATTACAAGTCTTGCTTTGTACTTGTCAATTGATCCATCTGCATTTATTTTCTTTTTGAAAATCCACTTGGACCCTAAAGGTTACATCCTGGAGGAAGATCCACTAACTCCCAGGTGTGATTTTGTAAGATAGATTCAATTCACTATTGATGGCATCATTCCACAAAGCACCATCAGCTGACCTTACAGCTTTGTTATAGCTTTGAGGATCATTCTCTAGCAAAAATGTCAGAAAATTTGGACCAAATGATTTGTCCGTTCTAGCTCTTTTGCTACGTCTTGGTTCAAGTTCAACAACTTGTTGATCCTCTGGAACATTTATGTGTTCTTGGTCCTGACTATCTTCAATAATAGTCTCATGTGCCCGTTTGTGCACATTTGAATTCAATTTGTTTTACAGGGAAAAACGTATTCGAAAAATGATGCATTCCTCGACTCCATTATCGTATTCTTGTGAATATCTGGTACATTAGACTCATACACAAGAAATCGATAAGAATTACTGTTATGTGCATATCCTATGAAAACACAATCAACAGTTTTTGGTCTTATCTTCACCCTCTTAGGTGGAGGAATGACTACCTTGGTAAGACACCCCCACACTCGTAGGAATTTATAGGAAAGTACTCTTCATTTCCATATTTCATAAGGAGTTTTCCCTACTTCTTTCCGTGGTACCTTATTTAAAAGGTAATTAGCTGATAAGACAGCTTCTCCCCACATATTCTGACGTAAGCCAGAGCTGATTACATAGCGTTCATCATCTCTTTCAAGGTACGATTCTTCCGTTCCGCAATCCCATTGGATTGAGGTGAATAAGGAGCTGTGGTTTGATGTATGATTCCATTTTGTTCACAAAGTGATTCAAAAGGAAAAACATACTCACCACCACGATCACTTCTTAACTCCTTAATTTTTTTATTCAGTTGGTTCTCAACTTCATTCTTATAGAGAACAAATTTCTCTATAGCTTCGTCTTTGCTTTTCATCAAATACACATAGCAAAATCTTGTGCAATCATCAATAAAGGTAATAAAATATTTATTACCGCCTCTCGATTGTATTGAATTAAAATCACATACATCGGTATGAATTAGATCAAGTGGTTCAGAATTTCTTTCAATACTATGAAAAGATGATCTAGTTATTTTTGCCTCAACACAAGTATCACACTTATGTCTGTTATCAATTTTAAAATTGGGAATGTGATTCATGTTAATTAATTTTCGCAATGAATTAAAATTAACATGTCTTAATCTACCATGCCATAGATTATAGTACTCAACAATATAAGCAGAAGAACTAGCTTTATTGATATTTATGGGTTTAACAACCATTACATTGAGCTTAAATAGCCCATCAGTTACATACTTTTTTTTTAGTCAAAACTACTTTATCAGACTCGAACACCATCTGAAATCCATGTTTGTTCAGAAGCGATCCAGACACAAGATTCTTCCGTATTTCAGGTACATACAGAACATTGTTCAAAGTCAACTCTTTCCCTGAGGTCATCTTCAGAATCACCTTTCATTGACCTTCAATCTCAGATGTCGCTGAATTTCCCATGTATATCTTTTCCCCATTACCAGCAGGCTCAAATGAAGAAAACATGCTTTTGTCCGAGCACACATGTCGAGTGGCACCAGTGTCAATCCACCACTCTCTTGGGTTAGAACCCACCAGATTCACCTCAGAAACCACAGCAGAAAGGTTAATGTCTGAAACATCTTGAGTTATGTTTTCCACACATTAGCCTCTTGTTTCTTTTTCTTCTTCGACAGTCTGCACTCAGAAGACTTGTGACCCATTTTATCACAGTTGAAGCATCTTCCTTGAAATTTGGATTTCTTGGAAACTCCTCATTTAGGGCCCATCATTGACCCTTTGTTCTTAAGGTTCTTGTTCTTATGGCAATGTTCAACAACATTTGCCTTGGCCTCATGAGAGATTCCTCTCTTGTCAGATACTCGGTTATCTTCCTCAATTCTCAGCTTAAGAACCAAGTCTTCAATGCTCATTTCTTTTCGCTTATGCTTTAGATAATTCTTGAAATCTTTCCAACCAGGTGGTAGTTTCTCAATTATCGAGGCTACTTGGAAGGTTTCACTTAAACTCATTCCCCAGCATAAATTTCTGCTAGAATAATTTGCAGTTCTTGTACTTGGCTTAACACAGTTTTGGAATCAACCATTTTAAAATCTAGGAAACGGCCTACGATAATTTCTTAGTACCGGCATCCTCAATTTTATATTTTCGATCTAAAGATTCCCAAAGCCCTTTAGTTGTTTTCATTCCGGCGTACACATTGTACAAGAATCACTTAGCCCATTCAGCACATAATTCCGACATAGGAATTCAGAATGTTTCCAAGCATCGATGGCACAGATGACTTGGATATCAATCTCACCCTCTTTGGGTACATGAGCATCTTCCTTTAGAAACCTCGCAAGGTTCAACGTGGTCAAGTAGAAAAACATTTTCTGTTGCCACCTTTTGAAATTCTGACCACTGAATTTTTCAGGTTTTTCCGCAGCAGGATTGACATGGCTCACATGTCCAACAGGTTGTCTAGCCATAGAGGCAGCAACACCTTGGCCAACCACAGCGGCTGCCATATTAAGCCTAGAGGCTGAAGCAAGTTGGCCAGCCGAAGAGGCTGCCAATGTACTTTGGTCAGCCACGGGGGCTGCCATAACATTCTGGCCAGCCGAAGAGGCTACCATATTCGGATCTACTGTGTTTGGACTGATTTCCATATCCACAGATTCGAATTTGTTTTAAGACTGTATTACAATTATTACAAATATTCAGGTAGTTACAAGGAAATCCGAATTAGACTTAAATTTAGCCCAGCATACCCTATCGATAGACCCTGAAATCAGACCTTCTCGGCAGACCCTGAAATCAAACCCACAGAGCAGACCCTCACGGCGGACCCTGAGAGTAGACCCTAACGGCAGAGGCTGAGAGCGGAGGCTGAGAGCAGAGGCTGAGAGCGGAGGCAGAGGCTGGCGAGCGGAGGTAGAGGCTGGCGAGCAGAGGCAGAGGCTGGCGAGCGGAGGAAGAGGTTGGCGAGGGGAGGCAGAGGCTGGCGAGGGGAGGCAGAGGCTGGCGAGCGGAGGTAGAGGCTGGCGAGCGGAGGCAGAGGCTGATGAACGGACCCTCACGAGCGTAGGCTGACAGAAAGAGTTAGACCCTGAAATTGATGAAGTTGATCCACTACCGAACTACTGCTTCTTCATTTTCCCGAGGCTTGTTGATGTCAACAATATCCTTAAAAAAAATTCATCTCCTACCGTAGGTGCAGTAGAATGTGAGACGATTGTTTCCCAGGATACAACGGAAAATGTACGAGTAAGGGCACCACCGAACTCGTATCCAACGAACCACAAAAGTGTTTGAACTCTCCCTTAACAAAACAAAGAAAAAACGAGTTGTTGTGTGTGATGTTTTTTTCTTATTCTCTGTGTTGTAAACAAAATCTGAGTATTGTATATATAGAAAAATGAAAAACACAGCTCATTTAAATGAAATTAACATGCCAATTATATCTCATAAATGGGAGGCATTTCACTTGTTGTAACCACCAAGCTAATTAAATTAGCTGTTATGGAAATTCAACTTTTGTAACCACCAAGCTAATTAAATTAGTTGTTATGGAAATTCAAAAGGCTTGGAAAATTGAAGAGATTAGTAAAAATTCGGCTAGGCCGGGCCCGCACAATTTGGTCTGCCTTTCGTGTACGCAGGATACGCGGGTGCACACGAGCCAAGTCTGTTTGGATTTTGATTTGCACCTCTCCTGCGCGCACGTAGAGAGAGCCTCTATCCTTATAACTCTTACCCATCTACATATGAGCAATCATATATAAGCACAATTTTCCCTCTATAGCTTTCCCATATGGGACAAGCTAACTTCTCTTTATTTTCCAACACCAATGGATGAACTTTGAGCAACAATTTCTCATTCACCCAAGCATCATTTTAAGCATATGAATATACCATTTCGAAGTACTCACGGAGGAGTATCCGAATCCTTCAATAATAACCACTAACACAAAGTGAACTATGCTTAAAATTGAGCCTCAAAATGCTTACTCATAAGCATTTTTCCAACATAAGTGTCACGCGGCTAAATTTCAACCCCAAGTTTCTTTAGTTAAGTGCGGCATTAAGTTCGCCCAATTTAGTTAGCCTTCTCTTTGCACACCCACGCAAGTCACAAGCAGGAGCCCAACAATGTTCACACACCCTCACATCAAGCACACAAGCATCAAGTAAATACAAGACATACAAAGCTTTACGAGCAAACACGCCCAACCTCTTCTTTACTCACCAAATTAATTACAAGGAACTGTGCTACAACATGTAAAGGCTTACAATGAACTAACAATCATGCGCACCTACGCACCCCACTGTTATCTCTGCTCACTTGCTCATCTGTCCTTTGCATGTTCTCTACAAACACAATGTATACTAGCGGCAGTTACACCCCAATTGCCCTAGGGTGTGCTGGCCCAATAGGCACCAGCCAAAAATCACATAGCAGTTACATCTCAACTGCTCTAGGAAAGCCTAACACAAAAGTCTATACACACACACAAGCCCATTCAAATTTCCCTCACAAACTTGCAAGCACATTTCTCATATGTCCCATGTGGGGCAGTTACCGCCAGTTACCCCGCAACTTCTGACAACTGCTTCTCCTTGTGTTGCATGTGAAGCCAACTCCCTTGCATGTGCATGCCAACTGTCTTGCCCAAGGCAACATCAACTTCCCACGGACAGCACCACACCACCCACGGACATCACCAACTACCCACATGTATCAGCATAACTTCCTTTGGACAGCACCAACTGCTCATACACACACAGTCCACCCAAGCCATGCGCATCTTACGAGTGTTTGGCTTCCTCCAACGCCACTTGTTCCCCATTTTGCTCGAGCAACCAGACTAAGAGGCTAATAATAAGCCACTAAAAGATGAACGAGAGTAGTCGTCCTTGCACAATCCGAAAATTTATTAAAAAATATCATATAAAATAATGAAAAATCTATTATGTAAATACGATAATTTTATTTTACCTTACTAAAATGAAAAATATATATCTACCCTTTTTTGTGAAAATTAAATTTTGTTCCCGATGAATTAATATTTCGACTACACCATTGAATTGGTTTTTACTTGAATGTAATACAATGGAATGAAAAATAACATGTAATAGCAGAGGAAAAAAATGGGTTTATAATGAAATTATAATTAGATATGTTTGAAAGACAATTAGGTATTAAATTTTACAATATAGTGCATATATATTATAAGTTGGGGAAACATGAATAAAAAACTGGAGTCAACAACGAAAACACAAGGTTTTTAACCAAGTGGAGTAGTAATACAATCGTCGACTTAAAATATAAACTCTTAGCCCTTAGTTAAATATTTAGGTCAATTGGTTTCAATAACATGGTATTGGTATCAAAGTCATGTTCCAAGTTAAAAACAATATCTGGTCTTGCTCTTATCGGATCCACATCTATCCAAATCCTGCCTATATGTAATCCAAACTTATATTTGTGTTTCATTTGAAACATGCATGGTTTTTTTTTTTTTTTTTTTAGGAAGAAGTCTAAATTGATTTTTCAGCCCCTTAGGGATGAAACTTATATGGTATGGACACAAGTTGTTGAATTTAAGCCAATTCAGAAAGCAGAACCCTAGAGAAAATTAATGTTACATCAATTGGTTCTTCAAAAAAGTGAATGATATATATATATAAGTAGATTCAATGAGAAGTAAGGAACAAGGGTCTTTGCTTGCATGCTACATATTTGCCTTAAAAAGAAGCAAGCAAATGTTGACACAAAAAAGAATTTGTTGCTGATGCTGGAGCTTCTCGAAAAAACATATTATCTATCAATTTTTCTTTTTCTTTTCTTTTTTTTTTGGTTTTTTTTGCTTTTATGGGTTAATCAAGAAAGTGCTTATGCGAGAATAAACTAAACTTGTTTGTGGGCATTGATTGCAATCATGTACAGAAATAAACTTTAAGCCTTTAAGGTTGCTTTCTTCTTTGTAGCATCAATTCTGCTCATCTCATTCTTATGGAAACAGCTGCCGCACTATCAGCAGCTTTTTTTGTTTCATCCGCCAAAATTTTATCCAAATGAACTGAATCAGCCATTATTTCATATTCTGTGGCAACATTATCCTGAAAAAGGAAGGAGTGTGTGTAGAGCCAAATCAAATTTGTGATATTGAACAGCATTCAGCCATTTCCTATTAGATGAGATCTATTATTCGATAAAATATAGGTCTTTCTTTATACATAATTTCGGTTCATGTCAATTAATTAGGTCTTCTCCGACCTCTTTCGACATATGATAATATCAATTGTTCTTATTTTCTCACTAGAACAAATAGAGGTATACGTTGTACATACATAAACCATTGAATAGCATCCATATAAGCAAAAAAAATAAAGTAATTCTAGACAACTTTTGGTGTGGAGGGACCATGATGTTGCCAAGTGCTTATAGAGTCATTAAGATTTTGATACAAGAGCAAATAAAGTTTGCTCAAACACACCACCATTTTCTTGCTACTATATGCAACATGCATGAACAGAATAATTATTGACATATGAATAATGAAAAGCACTTGGGTGTCTAAATTTTCAGGAGACATGCATGCATAAGAAATAATACAATAATTAAGTACTTGTATATCTAAGTAAATTATATCAGAAATCTCATGTGTTTTAGCATTCTTCAGGGAGTACATTTGACCTGCCTGTTTAAGTTCAGGTCGGATGATTTAGCGGCGGATTTCTAATGTTTCCAAAAAAAAAATATCTTACTGAAGTTTGCATGCAATTTTTTTAAACTTATGGTGTCTGTATGGAAATCTTCTACTGGCTTTATTTGCATTGCATATAAAAAATTCAGTTCCTCAGAAAAACAAAAACAAAAAAAAAAGGAAAAAATAAAATATTTGAATATGAGGCATGAGCATGCTGATGCATTTAATTTGTTTCTTGTGATCCAATTTTTGACATCAACTAGAGCTCCCCAACAGCTGATAATCATACAAGGACGATAATATAGCGTTGTTTGGTACAATGACCCCCTAACTCGTGTTGAAATCAGAGGTTTTTTTGTTATCCTTCCGATTATTTTTTGTTACTGATTTCTAAATTTTTTTTATTAATTAAATCTCAACTGTGAAGGAAAATTTTATAAGATAACCGTGAGATTTATAATATTTTTATAAAACATAATGTTAGGTAATAAAATATCAATATGTTTAAAAAAAATAAGGATATAGTTGAGATGAAAATGATTAGATAGAGTAGATGAGACAGAGTTGGAAAATAAAAAATTCGAAAGAATGTAGATGTCGTATTTATTGAAGAGAAGATAGGAGAAACACAATTAAGATGATTTGGTCATATATAAAATAGATTTGTAAATGTCTCGGTGAGAAAAGAAGAGCACATGTTGTTGCCATAAGAGAGATTTATATTTTACTATGTCTAATGAGACAATAATTCCGAATATAACACATGTCGATATACACTGATCGATAATTCAAGTGCTAGGGTAAGTTGTAGCTAAATCTGTCTCAGAAGTAACATACTCATGTCTTCTCTAGCACCCGTATTTTCCTTCATTCATCCCTTGTGCATGATTTATGACATGCAAAAATTTCCAGTTCAAAATCAGCAGTATCACTGCTGTTTCAAGACTTACAAGTATCAAAAGACAATTTAACAATCCAGTCGACGGGGCTACAATATTCCTCATCCTTCAGATTTTAGAAATGATCATATAATCAAAGTGGAAGCCAACTACAGAAAGCATCTAGTAGCGTAGCTGTAACACTGGCATGCTTAATCATATGTACATGTGTCGATTATACGTAAAAACTATTCAACCCATAACTGTCATTTACTTAATATGTTTTTTGTGTTGTGATGAAACACTAATAGAGGAGAAATGAGAGAAAATTCTTCTTTATATCACAAATAAAGAATTACAAAGCTTACACGAAACTTTACAAAAAACTCTCAAAAATACACTCTCAACTCTCTGGATCTTGGGATACTTAACAATGGTCTGGGGGCTCCTTTTTATAGTGTCCAAGACGCGTGAACAGTGTCACACGTTTTGCCAACTTTCATTTGGCAACTTGAAGCTGTCTTCATCATGCTTTCGGTGGAAAGCCTTCCAGCTGCATTTGGTGCAGCTGTATGCATGTTCTGCATGCATGTGAACCAACAAATCTCCCCATCGGTGAAGATTTGCCCAAATATGAGTCGATCATCAATCATCCAAACTGGATCCTCCAAAGGATCCTCCCCTGGCTGCATCTGTATGACTGCCTACGTACCCTGAGTTGGGATCAATCCAATCGTAGTTCTCTGTATCTCCCCACTCTGACTATGTGGAGAGTTTTATCATCCCTGCAATGGCACGACAGATTTCAAGCTTCTCCTTCGGTAAAACCTTGGTGAACATATCGGCACCGTTGTCGTTGGTGTGAATCTTCCTGAGTTCTAACAGCCTTGAGCTCAGGACGTCCCGTATCCAGTGATACCTCACATCGATATGTTTTGACCTCGAGTGAAATGTGGAGTTTTTACCAAGGTAGATAGCACTCTGGCTATCACAGTACAAAGTGTACTTCTCCTGCTTGAAACCTAATTCCTGGACGAATGTCTTCATCCACAGTAATTCCTTGCAAGCTTCTGTAACTGCAATGAATTACGCCTCTGTTGTAGAAAATGCAACACATATCTGCAACCTTGACTGTCATACCACAGCTCCCCCTGAGAGAGTAATCAGATATCCCGAAGTAGACTTTCGGGTATCCATATCTCCTGCCATATCTGAATCGGTATAGCCCATCAACACTGGTTCGCTGCTTCCAAAACATAACCTCATTTTGGATGTGCCTCGAAGATACCGCATAATCCATTTGATGGCATTCAAGTGTTCCCTTCCTGGGTTTGACAAAAACTGACTGACCAATCCAACTGTGTGTGCTAAGTCTGGCCTCGTGCACACCATGGCATACATAAGACTTCCCATTGATGAGGTGTATGGAACCTGTTTCATTTCCTCCTTCTCACTCTCAGTAGATGGACTATGTCTCGTACTCAATCTAAAGTGGGTAGCAAGAGGAGTGCTAACCGCTTTAGCCTTATCCATCTGGAATCTCTGAAGTACCTTCTCGATGTACTCCTCCTATGACAAGTATAACCTCATGGCTTTCCGATCACGGCCGATCATGATGCCAAAAATCTGTTTAGTTGGCCACAAGTCTTTCATCTCAAAAGACTTACTCAGTTGATGCTTCAAATTATCAATCCTTGATTAATTCCGACCAACTATCAACATATCATCTACATACAGCAGTAAGATGATAAAGTCATCGTCAGAAAATTTATGAATGAAGACACAATGGTCTGAAGTGGTCTTCTTGTATCCCTGCTCCCCAAAACTGACTTAAACTTCACGTACCACTGTCTCGGTGTCTGTTTCAAATCGTCGAGGCTTTTCCTGAGTCTGCACACATGGTCTTCTTTTCCTTTGACTCTGAAGCATTCTAGTTGCTCCATGTAAATTTCTTCTTCCAGATCTCCGTGAAGAAATGCGGTTTTGACATCCATCTGCTCAATTTCCAGGTCGAGGCTTGTTGCTAAGCTGAGTACCACTCTGATGGATGACATCTTCACAACTGGAGAGAAGATTTCATCAAAGTCAATGTCTTTTCTTTGATTGAATCTCTTGACGACTAGCCTGGCTTTGTATCGGGGTTGTGAAGTGTGCTCCTATTGCTTCACCATGTACACCCATTTGTTCTTCAAAGCCCTTTTGCCTCTTGGCAATTTACCAACTCGAAAGTGTGATTGTCATGCAAAGATTTCATCTCATCTTGTATGGCTTCCTCCCATTTTTTTTGTCTTCTGTTTCCACAGCCTCCTGTAGATCTCGGGTTCTCCCCCGTCAGTAAGCAGCACATACTCATATGCAGAGTATTTGGTTGAAGGTCACCTCTCTCTGTCAGACCTTCTCTGTGGAACTGTTTGTGTAGCTTCTGGTACTGGTGGTTGATCATGATCATCATCTCTGGGAGCTTCATCATTTGTACCCTCATGTCTGGGAACCTCATCTTCAACTCATACTAGCACCGGTGTATGAGGTTCTGGATTCACATCTCTGTATTGTTGGGGCATTGTCTTCATCTCCTTTCTGATATCTTATATGGTCTGGTCTACAACAAAAACAACATCTCGGCTTCTGACAATCTTTTTCTCAACATGATCATACAGTTTGTAGCCAAAATCATCCTGACCATAGCCAATAAAGACACATTGTCGCGTCTTTGCATCAAGCTTGGATCTCTCGTCCTTTGGGATGTGTACAAATATTTTTTGCCACAGACATGCAATGGAGTGTTTGACCTTCTTTTACATCAAAATCTGGCACTTCTTTACATGTAGGTAGGACATTACCTTTCAGTGCGACTGCTGGGGACATGTTCAAAACATGTACTGTGTGTTGAGTGCCTCCCCCTAAAATATCTTCGGCAGCTTGGCTTGTGACAGCAAGCTTCTGACCCTTTCGCATAAGGTTCTGTTCATCCTTTCAGCTAGGTCATTCAGCTGAGGTGTCTTCAGAGGTGTCGTTTGATGTCGGATTCCTTGCATCTTATAGTACTGATCAAACAGACCTCTATATTCTCCACTGTTGTCTGTTCTGATGCATTTGAGTTTCTTGCCGATTTCTCTCTCCACCAGGGCGTGAAACTCCTTGAACACTCCCAAAACTTGATCTTTTCTCTTCAAGGTGTATGCCCAGGTCTTCCTTGAATGATCGTCTATGAATGTCACAAAGTAAAGTGACCCACCAAGTGTTCGTGTCTGCATCGGACCACATACATCTGAATGTATGAGGTCAAGTACCTCCGGTTTACACTAAGGCGGGGAGCTCTGGAAGGACACTCTGTGCTGCTTTCCAGCCATGCAGTGTTCACACTTCCGTAAGTGTGAGTTCTTCAATTCCGGAAGAACATTTCGCCTGTGTAGTATTTCCATCCCCGTTTGACTCATGTGACCGAACTTTTTATGTCATAGCTCGGCTGCCTCATTACTGTTGACTGTATTTATGCTACTATTGGAAAGCTTAGCATGCATCAAATACAGAGTTGAATGTTTCTTACCTCGTGCCACCACCATTGATCCTTTAGTGAGCTTCCAGGTGTCGTCACTAAAGGTGTTGCAGAAACCTTCATCATCCAGCTTACCTATTGAGATCAGGTTTAACCGGATGTCAGAGATGTGCTTGACTCCCTTCAACACTAGCCTTGTCTCGTTGTCTGTTTCAAGGCAGATGTCTCCAATACCGACGGCTTTGGACTGGCCGTCATTCCTCATTCTTACAGCACCGTAGTCCCCTGGCGTGTAAGATAAAAAGAAGTCTCTACGAGATATGGCGTGTATGGAGGCGCCACTATCTATCACCCAACTAGTCTCGTGACTGGCAAGATTCACAACATTTTTTTCGTATATTATGCAGAATTCTTTGGAGGTTTTGTCGGTGGTAGTAGCAACTCTTTCTTGGTTATAGTCACCATCTCTCCTGAACTGCTCGTTCTTCAGTTTGTAACAATCCATCTTTATATGGCCTTTCTTTTTACAGTGGAAACATTCAATTTCTTTTGTTCTTGATTTTCCTCGGTTCTTGTCTGATTTACCTGGGCCTCGGCTTTTACTCCTCCCCTTTCTGGTGTTCTTCTCTGTCACTAGAGCTTCTGAGATTGAGGCTGATGCTGACTCTTGCATTCTCGTCCTCTTTTCTTCCTCGAAGATCCTGGTCTTTGCCATCTTCATAGTGACTTTCCCATCTGCGGCTGAATTTATCACCGTAGATCTGAACGTTTCCCAAGATTCTGGTAACGTATTAAGGAGTATTAAGTCATTTACCTCATCACCGAAGTCTATGCCCAATCCCGATAATTCTTTTATAGTTCCGAGGAAATCGTTGATATGGTCCGCCGCAGCCGTACCTTCCTGGTATTTCAACCCTATCATCTTCTTGATGTAGTACAACTTGTTGTTTCCAGTCTTTTCTCGGAAAAACTCCTCCAACTTTCTCCATAAGACATGTGCATTTGTTTCTTCACTGACATGGTTCACGATACTATCGTCGATCCACTGACGAATAGTACTGTATGTTTTATGGTGAAGATTGTTCCACCTTGCTTCGGACATTTCTTCTGATTTCTCCTCCAGAAATACCGACCCATCATAATCCTTCACATATAGAAGGTCTTTCATCCTTCCTCTCCATGTGAAATAATTAGTACTAGCCAACAAAATCATTTTTCCGTGTCCCCTTCCATCATAAAAATTCTAAGCAGAATTTCAAAAAACGGACCTCACTGTTGCGTCCGGAATGGTCGAAAATGGTGGAAATGACACTTCGTTTGTCGAAATCCGACACATGGACCAAATTACAAATTTCAGAAATTACAATGGTCAAAGTGCAATTTCCGAAAGCTCAGGGGCTAAAGTGTAATTATGGAAAAGTTCAGGGATTAAATTGTAATTTCCAGAAAGTACAAGGACCTATCTGAAATTTACCAGGTTTATGCTGTCGTGGCAGGTGTTGCTGACGTGGCAGACACGTGGCGCTGACGTGTCGCTGACTGGATACACACGTGGCTACTGACTGGTCTGCTGACGTGGCTTGCTGACTGGGCTGCTGACTGTGTGTTACTACTGATGTGGCTGCTGATTGGGCACTGATGTGGCGCAGACATCAGCGTCTTCAACCTTCGGCTGGCGCGTGGCGCGCATCGAGCGCGTGGGCTGCTCACTGGTTGGCGCGTGCGGGCTCATCGGACCTCCGATCGATCGCCGGAAAATACCACTGTGCTCGTCTCACCGTGAAAAGTTCGATTGTATGCTCAAAATCGATTTTCGACAACTTTCGTTAGAACCGACTTTCCGAACCGAATCTATGTTGCCGAGTTTCGGGATCCCACCATGGAACCTTAGCTCCTGATACCACTTGTTGTGATGAAACACACACTAATAGAGGAGAAATTAGAGAAAACTCTTCCTTATATCACAAATAAAGAATTACAAAGCTTACACGAAACGTTACAAAAAACTCTCAAAAATACACTCTCAACTCTCTAGATCTTGGGATACTTAACAATGGTCTGGGGCTTCTTTTTATAGTGTCCAAGACACGTGAACAGTGTCACACGTCTTGGACACGTTTTTCCAACTTTCATTTGGCAACTTGAAGCTATCTTCATCATGCTTTCGGTGGAAAGCCTTCCAGCTGTATTTGGTGCAGCTGTATGCATGTTCTGCATGCATGTGAACCAACATTTTGGATATATAATTGTTGTTTAAAGTCATTCTCTATAAGAAAATGTACCTGCTTTATTTATGGCTATATACAACTCTGGTATAAAAACATGACACTCAACTTCAACAACAGGTATCCTCTTATTTTCCTTGCGATTGAAGCAAGTAGCAGGTGGCTACATTTTGTTTACCTTCCATGTTAAGAAAGAAAATTAAATTATCTAGTGATGAGTGGTAAATCTATCACTATTTCCCACTCATTTAACCTAATATTTTGTATAGTTTCTTGAGTTTTGCGAACATTTTGATGTATTTTATGTTATTTTGCAGATAAATAAAGTTTGGAAAGCATTGGAGGCAATTTGGGGCAAAAACGGACAAATCCAAGTCTTTGAATAAATCATCTGAGCCAGACTCACAGTGTGTGTGTGTGTAAAGGTTCATTCACAGCTTGATTCTTAGGTAAGCCAACTCAATGATTTCATTTAAAAATTGGGATCCAATGGGTCAAACCAACCTAGATATCTCAATTATGCTCTGTAATTGCCTTTATGTGCTCAGTATGGTATGATTTTTTCTTTTCTTTGTCTCTTTTTGAACTTTTTATTTTCTCTCTTTTTTTCTTTTCAACACACATATCCTTTAAGGTAGCATTTCTCCTCATGGTGGTCCTAATACTCGCCCATGGGTAGCTTCAGGCTTATCGGTTATAGGTGGTTTAATTTCTTTCTTTAGAGACTTTTTCTCTCTTTTTTTCTTTTTATTTTTAACCATACCACACATCATAACACTGGAAAATCATGATAGACATCTAAGCAAATAGTCATTCATCGACATGTAATTTCTTCAACTAGCCACTTTGTCAACTACATAGGCTTTCACTGCTAAAAATCTATAATTAATTGATTACGAGTCTAACATAGATAAACTATTCAAAGCATCAAATAAAAGTACATTAATGAACTTATCGTTTCTAAAATTTCACCCTAAAGCAAACAATATCATCATAGGACTTATGCTTAACTATTAAGGACTAAAAACAAACAAAACAAAATTATTTATAACAGGTAATATCATGCGCATACATACACCTCCACACTTAAAGCTTGCATTGTCCTTAATGTAAGATAAAGATAAAGAAAATGGATTAAGGAACAACACTACCAGGTGCGGAGTTGATCAGGTTCCTGCTGGTGAGACTTTAGTTGTGTGGCTGTGTAGGTTGTGCTAACTCCTGAAAAAACACTCATGCAAATAAATAAATAAACATGCAATTAGCACACAATAAAATAAAACTGAAGTAAGTAAAATGAAATGAAATGAAGACGTGGCTTATGTGCTCAGTTCGGTGGTGAGAGAATGGAGCGCCTGCTGGGGTTTTTTACATGTCGTCATGGGGTTCATTTTTGAAGGGTTTGTTGTTGATTTGGTTTTTGCGTGGGCAGTGAAGGGGGAGCTTATTTGGTGGGTACGTGAGCTGGCTTCTTTTAGAGAGGAGCTACTAGGTTATTTGTTGATTTGCCGGATGAAGA
This sequence comes from Zanthoxylum bungeanum, assembly GCA_019454045.1. NCBI lineage: Eukaryota > Viridiplantae > Streptophyta > Magnoliopsida > Sapindales > Rutaceae > Zanthoxylum > Zanthoxylum bungeanum. The sequence continues at coordinate 40,034 of SKCR01010102.1, forward strand.
GAGGAGTGTGGGCTGAGTGAGAGAAGAGCCGTGAGCTTGTTTGTGTTGAAGGCAGTGTGTGGTTTGTTAGGTTTAGGGTTTGTCGTGAGGGAGAGTTGTTTTCTGTGTATTTGTGCCGTGAATGGGAGAGGTCTTGGGCGTGGGCTAGAGAGATTCGAGAGGAGGGTGGCTAGGTGTTTTGTTTATATAGAAGAGAGCTAGGGTTTGTCCTTGTCTCACAAGGAATGGATCTTGCATTCAATTTAGGATTTGGTCTTAAGGAAAGTCAAAGATTGAGGGGGGACAAGGTTAATTCAAATTAGGAAGGTGATATCTTTAATTGGTGTTGATTAGGCATTTAATTTGTTAGATTAGGAAGTCAATATTTTAGATTGGTATATAATTTTATTTAGTTAGGAAGTCAAATATTTGATTAGTTCATATTAGGCATATACTTATTTTATGTTTGGTAAATATTTTATTTATTTAATTTAATTAATATTTTATTTAGTTAATGTTTTAATTAATAATTATTTAATTTGGGTGTGTATTAGGGGGCTATGGGCGTGTGGGCCTTGGTTAGGTGGGTGGGCTTGGCTAGGTGTTTTGATGTATTTTAATTTGGAAGTGATTTATTTAATTTTGGTATTTAATTTTAATTTAATTTCAATTGGTTTTAATTAAAATTTGTGACATGTGTTTTAAATGTTTTAATTATTTTTAAATTGTGACATGTGTTTTAACACGGAGGTCCAACAAGCGAACCCGAAGCTAATCCAGCGAATAAGAACTAACAAAATGCCGATTCCCTTCCGACGATCGTTTCCCGCAACTTCCTCGACTAAAAAAAGTAGTGCCTCCACTTTGATGGGACTTGTGCAGTGTGTGACTTTGAACAATCCTATCAAAGTTATGCAATGCATTTTTACTTATCTGGCTCGCCAGCTGCCACTTGACTTGTTATGCTGTGTTGAGTTGAGTTGATCTGGTTGTACCATTTTCGGTATGCTAAACCCCATTTCCGAGGCGTTGCTGAAGTGATGTCTATCCATTTTCGAACTGTGCTCCATTTTTGGAGTGCCATTTTCGGTGACTGATGAGATAATGGTCCATTTTCGAACCGTGCTCCATTTTCGGAATGCCATTTTCGGTGAGATGAGATAATGGTCCATTTCGAACCGTGCTCCATTTTCGGAGTGCCATTTTCGGCGAGATGAGATAATGGTCCATTTCGAACTGTGCTCCATTTTCGGAGTGCCATTTTCGGCGAGATGAGATAATGGTCCATTTCAAACCGTGCTCCATTTTTGGAGTGCCATTTTCGGCGAGACGATGAGATGGTGGTCCATTTCCGAACCGTTGCTGATGAGAGATAGTCCATTTCCGAACCATGCCTGATATGAGAGTGGTCCATTTCCGAACCGTTACTGATATGAGAGTAGTCCATTTTCGAACCTTTGCTGATGAGAGATAGTCCATTTCCGAACCAATACTGATATGAGAGTGGCCCATTTCCGAACCGTTACTGATATTAGAGTGGTCCATTTTCGAACCGTTGCTGATGAGAGATAGTCCATTTTCGAACCGTTGCTGATGAGAGATAGTTCATTTCCGAACCATTACTGATATGAGAGTGGTCCATTTCCGAACCGTTGCTGATAAGAGAGTGGTCCATTTCCGAACCATTACTGATAAGAGAGTGGTCCATTTATGAACCATTGATGAGGAGAGATAGTCCATTTTCGAACCAATATTTATATGAGAGTGGTCCATTTCCGAACCTTGCTTCATTCTTGGAGTGCCATTCCCGGCTTGTTCATTCTCAAACTGTGTTTCCATTCTTGGAGTGCCATTCCCGGCTAAACTGATACTGATGCTGATGTGGGCCTCGCCCCCAGAGTGATGCTAATGTGGGCCTCGCCCCCAGAATGATGTGGGCCTCGCCCCAAACTGATACTGCTGATATGGGCCTCGCCCCCAGACTGATACTGATATGGGCCTCGCCCTCAGACTGATACTGATATGGGCCTCGCCCCCATACTGATACTGTGATGTCGCTGTTCCTGATTGGTTTGTCTTTGCCGCTTTCTCTCTTTCTGCTTCAAAACCTGTGAATACAAAGCAAAACAAACACAAAAGAATGCAAAGTATGTTACGTGTATGCATGCATGCATGAATGAGTTCCCTATCCCGTTGGGTTAGGTCTCCCGCTAATTCTTCCTCAGGCAAAGTACTACTTCAACCTTTCCACTTTAATCAGCTCGGTGAACTCATTCCCCTCCAAGTCTGATAGTCTCACTGCCCCATTTCCCAATTTCTGAATGATCATTATATCTTTTCTGCTTGCTGCTTTCGGGAATTCCCCGTGTTCTAAACATCACTGAATTTCATAGTACCAAGGTTGAATGCTTTTCTCAAATATACTCATGTTGCCGGTTGAAAGGAAGAGATTCAGGCAAGTAAGCAAAACGAACGTCTTTATTATCACTTAGAAAAGGTTCGAACGAAGAGACAAAATCAATGTATTTATTAAAAATGCAGGATCAAATAAACTAGGAGGAATAACTTCATCATTCGCAGCATTGCCTTCTTCATTGGCCTATGGTTCTCCACCGTTGTCATCCCATATTCCTATGAATGAAGCTGAGTGGTTGAGAGTTTGGAGGACAAGGGTTTCAGGTAGGCCAGAGTTGATCATGTAGTTGGGTAGGGGATTTCTGTGTGTGTTGGGTTGTTCTCTTTCTGGGTCAGGTATTTTGTGTGAGTCAATGAGGTTTTGGATCTTATGCCTAAGGCGGGTGCAGCTATCAGTTTCGTGACCCCTTCTCCGATGGAAGTGACAATACAGGCTTAGGTCAAGGTTGGGTGGTACAGGGTTTGGAATTGGTTTAGCCTCTAAGGGTTCCAGAAGTCCTTGCGCCTTCAGCTTTTCGAACACCCTTGAAAGAGGCTTACCAAGGTTGGAAAATCGCCTGCTTTTGATGGCAGCGACCTCAGCGGTAGCGGGCTTGGTCCCTGAAGGTCCCTCAATATTCCTTCTATTCTGGCCATAGAACTTTGTGTTTTCAGCCTCTTCTTCTTCAATATCCATAACCGTCTCCCTCAATTGTCGGAAATACATAATCATCGAAGTCATCATCCGCAGCTTACCATAAATGGAGGGCTTAGTACCCTTGATGATCATTTTGATCTGGTCTTTCTCAGAGGGCCGAGTCTGCATTTTCAGAAGTTGGCTTCTCCAGCGGTCTACATACTCCTTGAAGCTTTCTTCCGGCTTCTGCTTAGTGTTCTCCAAATCATGGAGTGACAAGTCAATCTCTAAGTCTGTAACATACTGCTTCAGAAAAGCATCAGCTAGTTCCCTCCAATCTTCCTTAACCTTCTTCTCAAGGCTATGATACCAAACCACAGGTGCCCCCTCAAGTGACATCCCAAACATCTTTTGGACCTGGCGCTGTGATAGGCCCACTGAACTCATGACTGATACATATTGTTGCAGATGGACTCTTGGGTCCCCATTCCCATTAAACTTGGCCATGTCCGGCATTTTAAACTAAGCTGGCAGCTGTTCTCCGAAGGTCATTGCCTCATAATCTAACAACTCTTCATGTTTACCCCTCATTTTGCGGGTAACTGTTTCAACCTGATCCCGAAGCTTCTGAAATTCTGCCTGAGACCCAATCATTTCGCATGTTGCATACTCTGCCATGTCATCATCAAAAGTGGGGATATCATCCCCCAACCCATTCGAAGGCTCCCCGCGCCTCACATTCTCAGAATTTCCCCCAGCACGGGGTGCAGCCATATTTTTCATGGCAGTAGTCAAGGCTTGCAATTGTTCAGTAATCTTGGCGAAACCATTCTCCAACTGATCTATTCGGGATATTTCATTATCGGATGTACTCATATCTATTACCGGTCTTTTAGTGAGTCTTCTATCTTCCCTAACCCAACGGGAATCTATGATGGCTTTTTGAACACAAGGGTTAGCATGATGTATGTATGCATGGGGGTGCATGAGATGCATGTAACATATATAACATACTAAATCAACTAAAATTTTCAAACAAATCGGTCCATTATCATTTTAGAAACTTTTGGGCTAACTGTCATAGGAGTGAACTCGTCCCAGTTTAAATGGCCCAACGAGTTCACATCTCATGGCAAGGAGTCCAACTAAATCCAAATGGTAATGTTCCGAACACAAGCACAAAGTGGCCCATCAACACTTAGAAGCCTTTGGCCCAATCGTCATAAAATACGTTCTTGTCCCAGTTTAAATGGCCCAACAAGCCCATATCCCATGACAAATGGTCCAAATGGATCCAAACGATGATGTTCCCAAACACAAGCATAAAAGAAAGATAATGCAAACATAAAACAATAATTTCTACAGAATGGCCCATCAACATTTCAGAAGCTTTGGGCCAATGGTCATAAGGTACGAACTCGCCCCAGTTTAAATGGCCCAGCAAGTCCGCACTTCTGACAATGGTCCAACTACACCAAATGAAGGATGGGTCCACAAGCTCATACTCAAGGAAATAATTGTTACTTTAACCATACAATCCCGGTCTATGGGTGGGTTCATAAGAGTGTAGACAAAGGCTCTCATCGACGAAAGATGGCCCACAACTAGGTCTCCCCAATCAAGGGTTCGAGCAACCAAGTGAGCGCACCCTTTTTTATACACTAAGGTACGTGCCAATGAGCTATGGTGTGTGACTGACTGTCAAATGGATTTCCCGTTGTAGATTCCCCAGAGGGAAGGTGGAGCGAGGCTCACTTAAATATCCAAGCCTCTTAGGCTCTTATCGCTTGGTGTCAGGAATAAACAACGAGTCCTCCAAATTAGTCCATCACAATAGGCTACGAGTAGATGGCTATCTAGGTGCCTTCACATCTTTTCCTTCTAGAAAGGTAGTGAGTGAAGGAAGACACCAAATCATTACCTAGCCTCAAAATGCCTTTGATTAAACCCTCATTTTATCCACTATAGACACGGTCAATTAGAACATAAATCCAAACATTACAAGACAATATTTCGGGGCCGATTCTCTATCCCCAGTGGAGTCGCCAGACTGTGGGGACACAGGATCTGGGGCGACGCATGCTGTCCCGGGCTCGCGGCCCGGTCGGGAGTACGGAGTAGCACGGGGGACTAAACCGGAGAATAATGGAGTCGCCACCGGTGTGAACCGGGAAAATGAGATTTAAGGCCGCACTCACCCCTCGCAAGGGAAGACCTCAAACCGTTGGGTTCAGAATGGTCCCTTACTTATGTCACTTGTAATGAAAGGATTTTTGTAATAATTTAATCAAGCTTAAGTAACACTTATTTCCAAGAGTATCATGCTTCTAAATCCACATGCGCAAAAATAAAACTTACACCTAAATTTGCATATATTTCACATCTAAGATTACATGCTTGAAAGTACATCAAAGTAGCAACGAACATACAACTTCATTGGCATATTGTATTCATGGAAACACAAGCACACACTAACCACACAAGAACACACTAAGCACACAAGCACGCATAAAGGCGAATCAAATAATGGCGAACATTTGATTTCATAGACATATCATAAACAAATAGCCATTACATGTCCATGCACAAATAAAGGAGTCAACTAAGTACGTAATGCAAAAAGACGCTTAGGGATGCAATTAGGCATTAAAGTGAGCATGCTATGATGTGATGCAAAAGAAGATAGATATAGACACAGACGCACATGTGATGAAAATGACTCAATTCAGTGTATTCGCGTTCGTGTAGCGTTGTAAACGCGTTCGAACGGTAGACAGAAGGTTCGCCTCCGTATAGCATTTGATAACGCGTTCGAACGGGACCAGAAAGAAACATGCGTTCGTGCGGCGTTTCGGAACGCGTTCGAACGGGGTTATAGTAGTGACCTCCAAAATGCAGTAAACGACATGACACATACATGAACAGATGAATATATGAGTTCTCGTACATAACAACAGATTAAGGGGCGCGGCAAATCATTGTGGCAAAGGTAGCTTTCAAGCATTTTCACCCCTCAAAGTGGAGGACCCTTAATCTCACTTGATAAGCCCATGCGCAATGCAATATGATGCATGAATTTTCAAAAAGACGTTATGAAGCGAATAACTAAATAAAAGAGGCGCGGCAAAGTACTGCCGTAAATGTGGCCTTTTAGGCTCTTTGTCTCTCAAAGAGAGGACCTTTAGACCAACATACTAAGCCCATGCGCAATGTGATATGATGCATGGTCATGTAAGAAGACGTCATACTAAACAACAAAATAAAGGGGCGCGGCGAAGTACTGCCGTAAAGGTGGCCTTTTGGGGCTCTTTGTCTCTCAAAGAGAGGACCTTTAGACCACAACATACTAAGCCCATGCGCGTCACATCACAATACATGAAATAAAGACAATAAAAGTGTAGGACTTCGTATGCCCGATTGAACGTACATTCAACCCAAACACACTTCGTCCGGCGCGGCGAAGTAGTGTCACAAAGGTGGCCTTTTAGGCTCTTCATCTCTCAAATAGAGAACATTTGGACTAACTCACTAAGCCCATGCGCTCGATCGCATCATACATACAAAAATAAAGACAATCATATCAAACTTAATATGTCCGATTGAACGTGTCTAGCATTCAACCGAACACACATCAACCGGCGCGGCAAAGCATCGTGGTAAAGGGCTTTAACCCTTCCCCATAGGGGATCTTTCATTCCACTTACTAAGCCCATGCGCTCGATCGCATCATAACATAAATAAATAACATGCGGAAATTAAAAGACGGAATAATAAAGTGAGAATAATCAAAATAACATAAAGCGAAATATACGCCGTTTACTCAAGTGGTACGTGGAGTTGTATCCCAAGTACAGACCGCACTACCGTCCATTCGGAATCGGCTATGGAATTTACGTCTGGGTTTCCATCCTATATACCACGAGAGACGACGTATTTTCTGTTTTAATCAATGGCCCCAACACACATCGCATGCAAACAATATTCAATAAATAATTAAAACACAATTAAAAGAATCAATAAAAATCAAATAAAAAAAACAAATGTGAAATGTACCCTCAGGTCTAACCTTTTAAGTCGTCTTCCGGACTCGTGTTTACAACTGTCGGAAGGGCTATCACTCCGCAACTTTTCTGGTTCACTGGTTTGCATTTTACTTCGCTGTTTCGCTGTTTTGCTCGCTATTTTCACTCCGTTTTGCTGCTATTTCGCTGCCGTTTCGCTGCTCACTGTTTCAGGTATATTTAGGGACTATTTTGTGCGGTTTTAATGGGTATCAGGCTGCTGTTTGTTCGGTTGTTCAAAGGTTTTAAAGTGCAGTTTTTGTTCACTGGTTTGGGGATTTTATGGACTGTTTTGAGGGCTAATATTTTCAGTAATGCAGGGAGGTTTACGGGGCTGTTTTGCAGTGATTTTAAGAGGATTTTAGGGCTGTTCAGGGCAGATGGCGTGATGGGCAAAGGCATTAGGGGCAGTTACTTACGTGAAGGGCTGAGTGCGTGGCTATTATAAGTGGAGCTGCTATGTGTTAAGGTGCATGAAAGGCTTGGTTTATTATTGTTTGTATTCAACGTGAAGTTGTTGTGGGGTGAATAAGGGGTGTATTGGCGATATGGGAGAGGGTGTGAAGGATGAGGGCTGTTGTTGAGGAAAAAAAGGCGTGAATGAATGGCTTTGGACGTGGGCAGATTTGAGTTTGTTTGTGTGGAGGACGTGGCTTATGTGCTCAGTTCGGTGGTGAGAGAATGGAGCGCCTGCTGGGGTTTTTTACATGGGGTTCATTTTTGAAGGGTTTGTTGTTGATTTGGTTTTTCCGTGGGCAGTGAAAGGGGAGCTTATTTGGTGGGTACGTGAGCTGGCTTCTTTTAGAGAGGAGTTACTAGGTTATTTGTTGATTTGCCGGATGAAGAGAGGAGTGTGGGCTGAGTGAGAGAAGAGCCGTGAGCTTGTTTGTGTTGAAAGCAGTGTGTGGTCTGTTAGGTTTAGGGTTTGTCGTGAGGGAGAGTTGTTTTCTGTGTATTTGTGCCGTGAGTGGGAGAGGTCTTGGGCGTGGGCTAGAGAGATTCGAGAGGAGGGGTGGCTAGGTGTTTTGTTTATATAGAAGAGAGCTAGGGTTTGTCCTTGTCTCACAAGGAAGGGATCTTGCATTCAATTTAGGATTTGGTCTTAAGGAAAGTCAAAGATTGAGGGGGGACAAGGTTAATTCAAATTAGGAAGGTGATATCTTTAATTGGTGTTGATTAGGCATTTAATTTGTTAGATTAGGAAGTCAATATTTAGATTGGTATATAATTTTATTTAGTTATGAAGTCAAATATTTGATTAGTTCATATTAGGCATATACTTATTTTATGTTTGGTAAATATTTTATTTTTTAATTTAATTAATATTTTATTTAGTTAATGTTTTAATTAATAATTATTTAATTTGGGTGTGTATTAGGGGGCTATGGGCGTGTGGGCCTTGGTTAGGTGGGTGGGCTTGGCTAGGTGTTTTGATGTATTTTAATTTGGAAGTGATTTATTTAATTTTGGTATTTAATTTTAATTTAATTTCAATTGGTTTTAATTAAAATTTGTGACATGTGTTTTAAATGTTTTAATTATTTTTAAATTGTGACATGTGTTTTAACACGGAGGTCCAACAAGCGAACCCGAAGCTAATCCAGCGAATAAGAACTAACAAAATGCCGATTCCCTTCCGACGATCGTTTCCCGCAACTTCCTCGACTAAAAAAAGTAGTGCCTCCAACTGAGACTCATCATCGGGTTTCACATGCGAAAATGCAATGCCTACAATAGGTAGTCCATATGATTAGCAATCAGATAAAAACCACGAGCCCGTGGTACACTTTAGAAGTCAGTTCTAAGTGTTCTCTTTTGAGATTGCTAATAGAGACGTCGACAGGATAGTCCCTATAGAGATTTAACGTTTACATCTATATCTCTGGGATATATCCGGATATATGTGATGGAAGAATTATACATTTTTCATGACCTTGACATGTATGATTCAGCGAGTTTATCTGTGGTCGTCATAATTTACGGGTGGATAAATTATGCACACGAAATTGGATTTCGTGACGGATATGTCTGAATTTAGAGAGTCTCACTAATGAAATATACATGTAGAGCACTATGGCAATATTTATAAATAATACTGATTATTTATATCGTTTAAAGGTTAAACGTAAAAGTACATATATATGGACTCGATAGTCATTTCTTAATTTTTTGTGTATTTGCATTTAATGATAGATTTTATCAAATACATATTAATTAATTGTCAAATTGAGATATTTGACTAATATCATAAATATATTTATGTATTTGATATTTAATGTAAATATAATACATATATTTAATATATTTATATTTAATTAATTAATTAATTAATTAATTAATTAATTATAAATGATTAAATTAATTAAAATATAAATATTTTAAAGTTATGATATTTACTTTAATGACTTAGTTGCAATTGTTGACTTGGTTGAAAATATCATTAAAGTGTAATGATCATTAAAACAAGTTGACAAGTTGTAAAATTAAATGAAATGAAAAACAAAATATCTAGATATTCTATATACAATTTTCGGCCAAGGATAAGAAAGTAAGTATATATTGTTTTGTTTTCATTTAGGGTTTGATTAAGTCAAAAACACTTATCAAAAACTCCATTGATAGAAAACAAAGAAGCTTGAGAGAAAGAAAAAGAAAAACAAGAAAAGCTTGGATTTTTAGTAAGTTTCTTCAACTTGCTATTGGAGAGGAAAATGTTCATTGTGTTCTAAGCTACATACTATGATGTTCTCATGTTTTTCTAATCTTTATTCTTTGTGTTTTTATTGGATGGAAGTTTGATGATAGAGTTATGCATGTATAAAGATCATAGAATGTTACTAATGAGTTAATAAGCATTCTTTTGATAGTTTAAGAAACTTGTTGCCATTCTAGAGTTATTGACTCACTCTTAAATGAACTAGATTTGTTCTATAGTTTTTTCATTGTGGTGAGGCTTGATTGGTGTGGAAGAAACATGATTGAAGTGTTGGATTTTACTAATTTGGTCTAATTTGTCCAATTTGATGAAATTGAAAAATTAGGGTTTTAGACCACTTCCAAATTTGGGGCTTTTCATTTATGATGTGTATTTGGATGTTTATATGATGCATATAAAATCTTATGTTGATTGGATATCATCTTGATATGTTTTGAACATTAAAAGAGCAAAATGCATATTTTGGCAATTATGGGGGCTCACGGCTTTTACACAAAATCTGGGGTTCATGTTGCAATTTGATTTTAATATGTATGACATGTTAAAATCATCTTATAAATGATTTAGAATCATCCAAAAATTATTTCGAACAATTTAGGACTAAAATGAAGAAAATGCAAAGTTTTGGGGCAATTTGGTAATTACATAAAAATTTGATTTCTTGTGTAATATTTTATAATTTGATAATTGGGTAATTAAATAGATAAGTTTATTTAATTGATCCGAGAAAAAATTTTGAAATCGGAAAATTTTGATTTTCCATTATTCCGCTCGTTACCGGATTTCTGCCATAAAACCCTTTCAGTTATAACATAGTTTGTAATTGACATTGGGAAGTGTCACTATAAGTTGTATATCCTTAAATTAAGTCTCTGGTCAAGATTTACTGACACGGGTCGGTTAGTAAAATCCGCTGAGACCAGTACATGTCGTATATCGGACTTAGTCCGATGGTTTATCTCAATAAACCATTAGTCTTGGGAGACTCGTATAGACGTGTAGGTGTTTATTTGATAAACAGTGAACAACTCACTGAAGATTTCCTAATATATGGTATACCAACGTCAATAGGAATCTTCTTGGATTGAGTAGCATAGTGATTCTTTGACTTAAGATACCACTGTGGATATATGAGTTATCCTCTACACTTAGATGACAGTCACGTCACCGATCTATTTAGATCAGACCTCCGCTTGTTCGTTGGGTGTGGACTCATGCTCATGATATCATGTGAGTATCAAGAAAGGATCCGTCAGTTCTGTGTACAGAGCATAGGTAGTCCATATGTGATTAGCAATCTGTTAAATCTATGGTCATAGTTGTAGGCATTGCGTTTTTGCATGTGAAACCCGATGATGAGTCTCATTTGGAGGCACTACCTTTTGAGTCACGAAAGCCACGGGAAACGGATATCGGAAGGGGAAATTCAGAATAAACAAGGTTCACTGTTTTCGTTTGTGATGCGTTCGTGTATGCGTTCGAACGGCAAACAGATTGCGGGCGTTCGTGCCGCGTTTGAGGAAGCGTTCGAACGGTGTCGTTAATTCTGGTTTTGCTGCTAGCCTCACACCCCAGCCCATTTAGCTCCCCAAAGCCCATAAAACACATCCCAAATTAAATAAATAAATATTAATTTAAACATTAAACATTAAATAAAATATTTAAACCATTTACCAATTAAATAAAACATTTACCAAACTTAAACTAAAATCATGCCTAATTTAAATAATTTGAATATATTATATACTAAAACTAAAAAGAAGATATACCTAATTAAAATCAATCTTAACCAATTAAAGTCAATCATATATTTGACTTCCTAATCTAACAAGACATCTACCAATTTAAAATAGTTGACTTCCTAATTTAAAATATTTTGTCCCCCCTCAATCTTGTGTATACCATCCTTAGGACTCCTAATTTGGAAACTAGATCTCTTCCTTGTGAGACAAGGGCAAACCCTAGCTCTCTTCTATATAAACATGCATTAACCTAGCCACACCATCTCTCCACTCTCTCTAATACACGCCCAAGACAAAAAAAAAACACTTGACATATACACAAAAAGAGAACAAAGAGCCCTAACCATCTCCTCCATAGCCGAGACCACCACAAGCAATAACCCTCCTTAGCCGAATCAAAACACTCCCCTCCTTCACCGAGAACACATCCCCCCATACAGCCCTTACAATCACTGAAACACCCCCTAAAACACGCCTAAACAGCCCTTGAATCACCTTAAAAACAGTAGCCCAAATCCTCTTAAAACAGTCCCTAAAAACCTTAAAAACAGTAACATAAAACTGCATTCATAATCTTAAAAATAATCACACACAACTGCACTAAGAACCCACACAAACTTGGAACAGTTCATTGAAACATCAAAACAGGTGGCCTGAGCAGTGAGCAGCAAAACAGAGGCCGAACAGGAGCAGAACGGAGTTCGAACCGCAAGCAAAACAGCAAAGCAGTGAGCTAGGACGCTAAACCAGTGAACCGGAGAAGTTGAGGAGTTGTACCCTTCCGACGTCCGTGAAACGCAAGCCTGAAAGTTGGCAAAAAGGTTAGACCTGAGGGTATCTTTCACACTCGTTTTTTTGTATTATTTATTAAATATTACTTGCATGATTGTCATGTTGAAATGCATGTTGTGGCCCTTGAGTAGATAAATATGCATGAATTATGAGATGTAGTATGTTGTGGTTGTGGAATAAAATGAGAGACGTGTCAACTCTCGCGGTATATCGGATGGAAACCCGGACATAAATTTCATAGCCGATTCCGAATGGACGGTAATATGATCTGTACTCGGGACACAACTCCACGTACCGCTTGAGTAAACGGCACCCTCTTTTGTTTTGTGTTGCTTTTGTTTATTTTTCGTCACTTGAATTCTGTATGTTGTTTATTTATGCATGATTCAATCGAGCGCATGGGCTTAGTAAGTGGAATGAAAGATCCCCTATGGGGAGGGGTTAGAGCCCTTTACCACGATGCTTTGCCGCGCCGGTTGATGTGTGTTCGGTTGGATGCAAGATACGTTCAATCGGGCATACTTAGTTTGATATGATTGTCTTTATGTTTTTATGCATGACTCAATCGAGCGCATGGGCTTAGTAAGTGGAATGAGATATCCCCTATGGGGAGGGGTTAAAGCCCTTTACCACGATGCTTTGTCGCGCCGGTTGATGTGTGTTCGGTTGGATGTAAGATGTGTTCAATCGGGCATACTTGGTTTTGATATGATTGGCTCTATTCTTGTATATATGATGTGATGTGACGTGCATGGGCTTAGTATGTTGGTCTAAAGGTCCTCTCTTTGAGAGACTAAGAGCCCCAAAAGGCCACCTTTACGGCAGTACTTCGCCGCGCCCCTTTATTTTGTTGTTTATGTATTGCGTCCCATTTCATGCATCAGGTCTGTTCCCGTTCGAACGCGTTTACGAACGCAACTCGAACGCGCATGCATTTTGCCTTATCATGCATCAGGTCTCATTTCTGTTCGAACGCGTTAACAAACGCCATACGAACGTGAGCATTCTGTTTCATTTCCGTTCGAACGCATTAACAAACGCCATATGAACGTGAGCATTCTGTTTCATTTCCGTTCGAACGCGTTAACAAACGCCATACGAACGTGAGCATTCTGTTTCATTTCCATTCGAATGCGTTATCAAACGTCATACGAACGCGAACCTTCTGTTTACCGTTCGAACGTGTTTACGAACGCTACACGAACGCGCACCCACTGAATTGAGTCCTCTTCATTAGATTTCATGCATAGTTTTCCTAGTAACTATCCCCACATGTATGAATACAAATGTGCTTAATGTATCATGATTCATATGCTTATGTGATGATAACATTTGAGTATTGTTTCTTGTGGTATATCGGATAGAAACCCAGACGTAAATTCCGTAGCCGAATCCGAATGGACGGTAGTGCGGTCTGTATTTGGGATACAATTCCACGTACCACTTGGAAAAGTGCCCATATGTATGCTTGTATGTTTAGTATGTATGTTTGTGTTTTCTTAAACATGGTATGCCAATGAAGTTGTATGTTCATTGCTACTTTGATGTATTTTCAAGCATGCAATCTTAGATGTGAGATATATGTGAAATGCATGTATGAGTTTTATTTTGTATATGTGAATTTAGAAGCATGATGCTCTTGGAAATAAGTGTTATTTAAGCCTGATTAAATTATTACATAAATCCTTTTTATTACAAGTGACATAAGTAAGGGACCATTCCGAACCCAACGATTTGAGGTCTTCCCTTGCGAGGGGTGAGTGTGGCCTTAAATCTCATTTTCCCGGTTCACACCGGGTGGCGACTTCATTACTCTCCGGTTTAGTCCCTCGTGGCTACTTCGTACTCCCGACTAGGCCGCGAGCCTAGAACAGCATGCGTCGCCCGGATCCTGTGTTCCCACAATAGTATACTTCGGAAGTGAGTTCCGAATGTTATTTAGAGATTGCTAATAGATACGTCGACGGGATTATTCCTATAGAGATTTGACGTTTATATCTATATATATGGGATAATGCGGACACCTGTGACAGATGGATTATACGTATGCAATGACCTCGACCTGTATGATTCAGTGAGTTATCTGTGGTCATCATAATTTAGGGTGGGTGAATTATGGACATGAAATTGGATTTCGTGACGGATATGTCTGAATCTAAAGAGTCTCACTAATGAAATATACTCGTAGAGCACTAGGGCAACTGTTATAAATAATACTGATTATTTATAACTCATTTAATGGTTAAACGAAAAATACATGCAATCGGGACCTAACGGTCATTTCCGAATTAATGTGTATTTGAATTTAATACTTGATTTTATTAAATACACATTAATAAAATATCAATTGTGATATTTGGCATATATCATTAATATATGTATTTGAGATATTTAATGTAAATATAATACATATATTTAAGATATTTGTATTTAATTATTTAACTGTTAAATAATTAAATTAATTAATAAAATAAATATCTTTTGTAATGATTTTACTTTTATATGGCTTGATATTATTGGAACACTTTTTTGGTTTGCTTTATTAAAGATAATTGTTACTTTATTAAAGCAAAACTTGTTCCAATTAAAATCAAACAAAAATTAAATAATTGTTATTTATTTTCTTTGTAGTATTCGGCCATAGTGGTAATTGTATGGGCCAAATTTGGTCCAAGGGCAATTTCGACATTTACTTCAGGCCCAAACTGCCATCACAGATTCTCTCTCTTAAGAAGCCCAGCTTTGGTGTATATCGGCCCAGAGATTAGCAGGCCCACACCGACGCAGATCCAAGGACCCACCATACGTTAACTCATGTAACACTCAGATACATAAACACCACTCATGACCCAGCCGTTTCCAATCTTCAATGGGCGAACATAATTACCCCTCATGAAAACGGTCGTTACCAACACCAAACGGACGAGCAATCAAGTGTAGTAAATACACACGCCTCTTGAAGGTGTGTATATAAAGAGAAGAAGTTTACAAGGAAAATGGGGGGTCACAACCCTAATAGTTCAATAATATTCTCTCCATAGCTCCCAGTATCTCCCATCTACCGCCCTCACGGCAGCCTACGGGTATTAAGGTAATCTCTGACCTTGCCCTTCCTACTCCTACGACATTATTAGCTCATTTCCACTATTGACTTGGGCGTCGGAGTGCCTACGGCACCCACCACACCGGTGGGTAGACCCTCCACACTCACCCTACCTCTTTGTTTTGCAGGATCGCCAGTGCCCCATTCACAAAATCTCAATTGTAGACCTCGGGTGAAAATCAGCGTCTACAGTTTGGCGCCCACCGTGGGGCCCTGGCGATTCAAAGCATGCAAATATCTCTTCATCTACGATCCTATCAATCGACATATCTGGACCATCATTTGAACCATTTTACACGCTCCCTCCGGTCGACATAAGAATACCCTCATAATTCTTCATCATACCCAATCAACCAAGAAGTATTCTCTACCATTTTCTCCGTTCGACATTGATGACATGACGACATCCACTCTAGACGACGTGAGAAATGATATGAAGGGATCGTTATCTTCTCCAGATGACAGGGATGAACCTCAATCTCATTCATACGACATGCCAGCTGAAAGCGATGCCATATTCTACGATCGACAATAATGGGATTGTCATCTCCACTAGATAAATTGAAAGGACTGCCATCTCCTCCAGGCCACACGAAAGGTTAGTCGTCCCCTCCAGTCGACATAGAATGATTGTTTCCTATTTTCTATATGAAGTGTATAAATTACCATATGCTTCAGACTACATAGAAAAGCCTTAATCGTATTTAGTAGAAAGAAGAATTTCATAAGCCTTAATCAGGTCCAGTCGCCCTCTACATGTCTTGTAGAGTGAGGAGTGGGGACCATGTTGGACCTTCGTCGGGTCCATTCAACCGTACTCATGAATCTACATTAGGTCCAGACCTTTATAAAAGACTTGTAGAGTGGAGACTCTCTTAGGCCTTTGTCAGGTCTGATGGAGTAAGTGAATTCCTTAATGGATTTTTATCCAATCCATTCGATTGAGATCTCATGAATAAGGTCAAGTCAACTATAGACTCCCATAAAACCTCCATTTGGTAGAGTGAAGGCTTTCTTGGGTCCAGTCGACAGCTCGTAAATGCGTAATGGCACGCTGCTTGAGCTAATTGGTATCATGCGCAAAAGAAAATAATAAAGAAGCAAAACGAGAAAGGAGAAAATGTGCCAACGACTTGTAAGGACCGAAGCAAAACGTTTCGGACCGAAGCAAAAATATTTTCGCAAAGGTTTCGGGCTGAATTGTAAGGACCGACAATATAAACATATCGATACCTCTTTGAAGAGCAACCAAATGGCCCACTCGACAGAGTTACCAAACTACACTGTTCATAGCGTGGCCAATAAAAGTATGCCATCGATCTCCAATATGCAGCAATGGGATTACAACATACATTACGATCAACGCCCTAACCCTAATCCAAGTCCAACAGTGGATCTTCAACCGAGTTCTTACATTACGAACGACCCCAACGACTCAACCCCAGACTACACATGCAAAAGCTTCGTCAATGGTATGAACATTGCAGGTCTATGATGGCGTGTTGAGTCGTGTTAAGTTGAAGTTTCCAAATCTCGTATTGTAGTTGGTGGGATTTTCAGTGGATCTGCATTGCCTAGCCGAGCTTGCTTTGTTCAGTAGAAAGGAATTTGTGCAAAACACTGTAATTTGCAAAAATGGAAGACATGAGGACTGAGCTGATGGTTGATGAATTTGAAAAGCTTCTTAGTGAGATACCGACTGCTACATCTGGGAATACAAATTCTGAGGATTCTGGACCCAAATTGGTGTCATCGAATTATTCGCCTATCACTGTCGATTCCAACAAAGGGCATTTGATTGAGAAACTAAAAAACAATGGAAGTTTAGATGAGGGAAAAATATTGGTGAATGTATCTCGGCAGTCACCAGTCGAGAGGATTGCACAAAATGATGCAAACCTTCATGATGACCAATCCTTGACTTCTGTATTTGCAGAATTAAGATTCAATGGCGGGATGCCGATTGAAACTGTGAGTCCTTGTGTGAATTGTAAATCGTCACCCAAACATGCTGTTTTATTGGACAGCCAATACCCAAATGGCCTAAAGGAACTGTTTTCCAATGCGGATTCGCAGCTGATGGTTGTTTCCTCTTTCCAAAAAAACAAATAATATACCTAATGGTTTAGGTGAATTTGGTGGGGTGAGAGAGGCCATCAAGATTAGATTCTGGCTCCACCTTAACAGAACTAAGATCAAGTTTCCCATTGACTGATCTTGCAAGTAGGTTACATCCACCATCTTCAACCTTTATGCTGATGTTACAGCCACCACACTTCACAGGGGATACCATTGTATCCATCAGGAGAGGGGATGCATCTTCAAACTTCATCTTTTTCAGAATGGGCTCAGGCTCTTCAGTGGGAACTTGCACATTCAAATCAATTTCAATCTCACTCTTTATGGCATAAACAGAACCAGTTACCATTTGAGGAAGTGAAGATGACACGACAGATCCGGAAAAACACATTCAACAATCTAAGCCTACAACTCCATCAACTGCACAACACAGAACATCACAGCAACCACTATGGGCACCAGAAGCTGTTAAAACAGTCTTGCCAGGGGACACGACTCCTTACCTATTGGGCATCCAAACCTCCCACGGTCATCAGTATCAGCAGACCTCAAACCAAATCCCAAACAAGCATATACAGTAATTGAAACAAAACGCAAAATTAGAACAAAAGTCCCACATCACCTGTTGCAGCGCAAAAAAAAAAAAAAAAAAAAAAAAAAAAAACCAAAAACAGCCTTGACCAAAGACAAAATTCTGCCCATTCGACAAAACTACATAAGTTCCCTACTCAACTTGGCAGAGGTTTCAATTGACACGACGAGCATACATGCCCAATTTTGGTTGAAAACCACATTCGACGAGATGCAAAGAATGCTTGGTAGAAGCTTCATTCGACACAAGCAACACATATTCCCAATTTCTCATTTGACAGGGAGTAAGCTGACATCAAGATTCATCTAATCTTTCAAGCTATGTTTCTGATTCGTCGTCTCGAATGAGGGTTTCAAATGGCCTTTTATGAATGCAACCCATCAGCCTACGCAATGTCAGTCGACTACAACAAAAAAAAGCTTTCAAAAGCCCAGTAACGAAGCAACCAGCCCAGAAAGCCATCGAAGAACAAAATCCCACTATCATGGAGTAGCTTCATCAAAAATTGACAACACCAAACAACAAATCCACACGACAGCCATGCTGAAATCAGTCCACTCGGTTTTGATTCACTGTTTGATGTTATTCCTGGACAAGAAAAGCGGATCTGTAATGATTCTAATTCATCCGTATCTGCCTTACTGAGCTCCCGATCCAGGCGTACGACAGTGTGTATCCCACCATCGACTAGAAGATAAAGTAATGGAACCCACAGATGACCCGACTGAAGTCCTGCATGATAATATCATCCACCGTGAGGATCAGATAGATGTCGTTCTTATGGTCGGCAGGGAACGGCGCTGACTTAATGGTGTTTCCTCTAACTTGTTGGATGGACAAGCGAGTGAGGAATTTGTCGTGAGAGCAGAGGTAGTCGAAGTATTCACGGGCGACGATGAGGGTAAAACATCAAGACCTCTCTTTGTCTTTTGACTCGGTCTGAGCTCCCTTTTTGGTTTTAGCTTTGTGCTGTTTTGGGCTGGTATAGTGGGCTGGCCTGAGGTAGCTGGTGGGCTTTTATCATTATTTGGATGTTTTCTCAGTTTGTGTGGACCGTTTAACTTGGATCGATATTCTATATTTGTTTAAAATCCTTTGGAGTGGTGGTCTGCTTTGGTGGTGCTATGGGGCTGTTTGTTCCAGCCGACAGGCTCTCCAAATGACAGATGATATGAATACTCTGCTGGTTCCTCTTCACGATTGGTAGGCTGGAGATTGTCCTGGCCTCATCAAGCCCAGTCGACCGGGGACATCCCCATTTGACTCATGTCAAGTCAAAGACATGAATTAACACATGTCGTATGAATTATATCCTGAACCCTCATCAAGTTCAGTCGACTGGGGACATCTCCCATGACTCATGTCGAGTCAAATTGTAGACATGAAATTATTACACATGTCGTATGATTTATACCTTCCTGGACACATCAAGCCCAGTCGACCGGGGACATCCCCATTTGACTCATGTCAAGTCAAAGACATGAATTAACACATGTCGTATGAATTATATCCTGAACCCTCATCAAGTTCAGTCGACTGGGGACATCTTCCATGACTCATGTCGAGTCAAATTGTAGACATGAAATTATTACACATGTCGTATGATTTATACCTTCCTGGACACATCAAGCCCAGTCGACCGGGGACATCCCCATTAGACTCATGTCAAGTCAAAGACATGAATTAACACATGTCGTATGAATTATATCCTGAACCTTCATTTGGTTCAGTCGACAGGGGACATTCCCCAAAGACTCATGTCGAGTCAAGTTGTAGACATGAAATTATTACACATGACATATGACTTATACCTTCCTGGACTCATCAAGTTCAGTCGACTGGGGACATCTCCCATGACTCATGTCGAGTCAAATTGTAGTCATGAAATTATTACACATGTCGTATGATTTATACCTTCCTGGACACATCAAGCCCAGTCGACCGGGGACATCCCCATTTGACTCATGTCAAGTCAAAGACATGAATTAACACATGTCGTATGAATTATATCCTGAACCCTCATCAAGTTCAGTCGACTGGGGACATCTCCCATGACTCATGTCGAGTCAAATTGTAGACATAAAATTATTACACATGTCGTATGATTTATACCTTCCTGGACACATCAAGCCCAGTCGACCGGGGACATCCCCATTAGACTCATGTCAAGTCAAAGACATGAATTAACACATGTCGTATGAATTATATCCTGAACCTTCATTTGGTTCAGTCGACAGGGGACATTCCCCAAAGACTCATGTCGAGTCAAGTTGTAGACATGAAATTATTACACATGACATATGACTTATACCTTCCTGGACTCATCAGGATTAGTCGACTGGGGACATCCCCCATGACTCATGTCGAGTCAGGTCGTAGACATAGAATACCCATGTTGTAAGACTTATATCCCGACCATCATCTGGTTCGGTCGACTGAGTACTTCTTCAAAGGCTCCGGTAGTGTCAAGTTCATTATCCCGACCATCATCTGATTCGGTCGACTCGGTACATCTCCAATAGCTTCTGTAGAGTCAAGCTAATAACTTTACATTCATTTGATTCAATCAATAGGCAACATCAAAGCTCGAGTACGCCTACATATTATGGCCTCGTCCCAAGCGACACACGCATCAAATACTCTCCAAGCCAAGGACTCATTGACTTAGAGAGTAGGGGACAAACTGTATGGGCCAAATTTGGTCCAAGGGAAATTTCGACATTTACTTCAGGCCCAAGCTGCCATCACAGATTCTCTCTCTTAAGAAGCCCAGATTTGGTGTATATCGGCCAAGAGATTAGCAGGCCCACACCGACGCAGATCCAAGGACCCACCATACGTTAACTCATGTAACACTCAGATACATAAACACCACTCATGACCCAGCCGTTTCCAACCTTCAACGGGCGAACATAATTACCCCTCATGAAAACGGTCGTTACCAACACCAAAGGGACGAGCAATCAAGTGTAGTAAATACACACGCCTCTTGAAGGTGTGTATATAAAGAGAAGAAGTTTACAAGGAAAATGGGGGGGTCACAACCCTAATAGTTCAATAATATTCTCTCCATAGCTCCCATTATCTCCCATATACCGCCCTCACGGCAGCCTACAGGTATTAAGGTAATCTCTGACCTTGCCCTTCCTACTCCTACGACATTATTAGCTCATTTCCACTATTGACTTGGGCGTCGGAGTGCCTACGGCACCCACCACACCGGTGGGTAGACCCTCCACGCTCACCCTACCTCTTTGTTTTGCAGGATCGCCAGTGCCTCATTCACAAAATCTCAATTGTAGACCTAGGGTGAAAATCAGCGTCTACAGTAATTATTTTAACAAAAATTATTTTGTTTCAATTTTTTCACTTAGACAAGTTTCATAATATTTTACAAAATGAGTTGAGAGCAAAGTTCAAGAAAGAAAGAAAAACAAAGGCAAAAAACTTGGTGATTTTGTAAGTTTTTCACACTTTATTCTACATGAAAATTGTTTCAATTAATCTTAGCTTCAATTTGTGTTGTTAAGTTGATGTATCTACTCTTTGGGTTTGTAATTATATGTGTTAGAAGCTTGTTGGATGTGATTAGCATGTATGATTAAATAATAAGCTTATTAGGAGTAATTAAGCTTATTTGATTAATTAGTAATCAAAGTTGCCATTCTAGAGTTTCTTAGCCATTCATAAATAACCTAGAATTGTTCTTGAGTTGTTTCATGATGGTGAGACTTGATTGTTGTGGTATTGGATTGATTAAAGTGTTGAATTTTACCAATTTAGTGTAAATTGTACAATTTGAGTAATTAGAGAAATTAGAGTTCTTAACCTAATCCAATTTTGGGGCTTTTCATATATGTTGCACATTCTGATGTATATATAATGTATATCAAATTTGGGATTAATTGGATTTGATCTTGACATGTTTTGAACATTTAGGGCTAAATCGTAATTAATGAAAAAGTTGGGACCCTCTCAATAATTTGAAGAAATTGAGGGGTTTGAGTTGCAAATTCTGTTTTCATGTTTTGAACATGTTAAGAATCATTTTTGAAATGATTTGGAATCATCTAAAATTGTATTTGACAATTTTATGACTAAAATGTAAAATTTGTAAAGTTTAGGGGTCTCACGGTAATTAATGATAAATCTGATTTTTCAGATAAAAATTAAGTTTTTTATTTATTGAGTAATTATAATAAATTGGTTTATTTTAATTGCCCAAGAAAAATATTTATCGGATATTGTTTCGGAGTGAAAATACATGAAAACGGTGAAAACAGTGTTACTGGGTAACAGCTACCCAAACAGTGAACTGGGCACAGTTTGGGCAGCCCACGAACTGTCCAAATATTTTGGGGGCTGACCTGGGCAGTCCCCATGTGCATTGGTCGGTCGATTCGGCCGGAAAAGCGTTTTATGTTATTTTACGGAAAAATATTTTCGCAAAGGTTTCAGGGTGTTTCTATATTATTTATGTCGTTATATGATATCGAATAAATATGTTTAGATGAAATATGAATGAATTATTAATATTGGATATTAAATAATTTATCTGTAAGTTTAAAAATTTTAAACTACGATTTCGCCCGAACCGCGCGTCTTCCATTGCGGATTTGACCCCAACAAAAATAGTATCAGAGCGAGTGTGATCCTGGACACCTGATATGATTAGCCCTTTAAAATTTAATGTTTAATTTAATCACTACTTAATACATGCATGTGTTTATTTAATTTGACTAAATAAAGTAAAAGCATCTTTTTTGTTGGAAAATCCTCGTTTAAATAAGATTTTAAGAAAGTGACTAGTATTATGAATACTTGTTTCTTCGTCCGCCTTGTCAATACGGATGTAAATATTTTCATGATGCTATGGCTGTAATGTGCCAAAGCTGTTGTGTTATGGTTGAAGGTAATTCATTTGCGCCTGTAGAACTTATAAGATAAGAGACAAATTCAAGTGAAAATGGAAATTCTGAACGTGCCAAAGCTGCCAGGACTACATCAGTAGCTTGAGTTTTTCATTGACAAGTTTAACCTTGATACGCCTTCTTGTGAATGTGCCAAAGCTGTCATAACGAGAAACAATCAGGACCAAACCCAAGAGTCACAGTGAGTGTGATTGACAATGAGTTGTCTACCTAATGAATATAC
Source organism: Zanthoxylum bungeanum (assembly GCA_019454045.1). Lineage (NCBI taxonomy): Eukaryota > Viridiplantae > Streptophyta > Magnoliopsida > Sapindales > Rutaceae > Zanthoxylum > Zanthoxylum bungeanum. The sequence goes on from SKCR01010102.1 coordinate 63,283, forward strand.
GTAGGCAAGAATGTGCCAAAGCTGTGAGTCAAAATATATTCATGGGGTCCACTTCCCATTATGGAATTCAATTTAATTATTGAATTCTAGTTTCCGTTGGGGATTACGGTATTACGTAAAGTAGTGGGAGGCACTGCTAGGTTAAAAATCCTTAACTTATGCGGTGTGTAATATTATGTAAATTTTCTTTCATGTTGTTCCTTATTATATTAGTTTGATAGAATTAAACTTTTTTCCACTGCATGCATATTATATATGTTTTCTGACTTCAATTATGGCTGCAGATTTCTAGAATAGGTTCTAGATTAGAATAGATAAAGATATAATCCTTCTAGACAGAATAGTTTCTTATGCATTAAGGATTGACATGAATTGGTTCATGTCTCAAGATTCTTCACTGGCATTAAGAAAACCCCATTAGGTATTTGTTTATCTAATAATGACGTTTCTTGACTTTAGTGACATTCAGAGGTCACGTGTCAAACACTATTTGTTTTTCGATTATTTGCAAATGTTGTAAATAATTTCAAAGTAAATAATAAAGCTAAAGAAATAAGATGTGTATAGTTGTGTATAGAAAATATTGATTTTCACAATACGACAACTGTAGATATTGGATATCAGATCTCCCGTCTAGTTATTTAAAATATTATTGAATGATTGTTTCGATATTTGATATCAGAACTTGCGACAATTTGATAGTTACTTGTTCTTTGTAAACAATTGTTACATATTTTAAAACGACTAGTAGTGTCATTAACGAATAGATAGACATTAAGAAAAATATTCAGTTAAGTAAATAACTTAGAACATTATTTTATTACATTTTATCACTTAAGTATTGGATGATTATTCCATATGGTAAAAGATGGTCTTATATGAGATCAGACCACATATCCTTATCCATTTAACGAATATTGTATTTGGGAAGGTGACTAAATCTCATTTAACCAATGACTGTCATTGGACCAGAAAATTTATTAAACTGATACATTGGATGTATGTAATTTAATGAATTGTAAATTACTTAAGGTAGTTTTCTTTACTTCGTAACTTAGTCGATGAACTGTCGTGACTTAGTTACGTGTTTCTGATGAAACGCTGATAGAATATTTTGACTGGTTCAAAGATATTCGATCTGAAGTTTTGAAAATTGTATCTTTAAAATTCATTGTGAGTCTTTAAATTGTTCAAAAAGATTTGATATGATCAAACATATGAATTTATGGTAATTTGTTCTAAGGTTATTCGAAGAATATAATTCTTACATCAATATTATTCTTCCACTATTCCATATTGATGGAATTGGTTAGTGGAAGAAATCGAATCTTATGCGATTTGATTCGTTTGATATTGAGAGTTACCGAATTAGTTTCAATACTTTTGGGGTTATGCTCCAGTAACACTAATTCATCATTTTAATTAATGTTCCATTAGTTTCTATAGTTACGTATATGATGTGTATAAGTAGCAAATTCAAATCTTGAAATATTTGAATATTTGAGATTTTAATCTATTTTTTGTATAATTGTTATATAATTGATATTACTTGTGCCTCGGAGGTACGAGTAGAAGTTTATCATTTATTTTATCTAATAGAATATTGTATTCTATTTGATAGAATATCTTTTCTACGATCTCGAGTAATAAAATTATTTATTACTTAGTATGTAACATTGGATGTTGACTTTTGTAGAAGAGACTTGACTTATTGAAGTCAAATATGGTGATAAACTTTAAATAGAACTACATAATTAATAAGATGAAAATACTATTTAATTACTTCCATATAATTTCAATAGGATAACAAATCGTTTGCAAAGTATTTGATACTTATGGTTCTGTTATTTTCTTATTGAAGAAAATTATCCTATAACTTATAGTGGGAGCGATATTTGATATCGAATCCAAAAATTATCATTAGATCATAGATCTTAGATTATTCATAGCTTACTACAATCAAGTTTGGAACTTGATTGAGCTTTAGTTATGAAACGTATATAAAATGTGCAAATGTTTTGTGCAACAAAAGTACGGTGAGCTTATTAAAGGTTTGACCTTAATAGTATGACAGTGAGAAAAGTTATACTCAGTAATCTATTGTAGATTCTGAGGAGACTTGTCTCTAGTCGCACTGATTGAATAATTTAAGATTTGTTGATTAATAATGATATCAAATTGTACATTTTAGCTAAATGAATACAAAGTGGCGTTTCTGAATGGTTTCTTCAGATAAGAGATCCATTGTGATTTCTTAGTTTGAAGAGTTCGTTTTTGGAATGGCCCTGGAGTTTGTATTATGCTAAGATTAAAATTTAGTATATTAGCTTATAGAGCCTATTGTAGACTCGGGTGAGCTTTCTGGAAATTTATGTTCTCTAATTTTGATATCTGTCAGATTGTCTTGATTTTATCAAAGCATAAAGAATACATATGTGATAGAAGGGTTAGTGGAAGCGTACAAATTTCTTTCTAGTGTTTACATCATAATGACATTATCATTATTAAGGTAAAAATGAGATGTTAATGAGGTAAAATATTTACATGAGTCTTATTTTCTCCATGAAAACAGTGGGAGTGATCTCTATTTTATTCGATATAAAGTTTTATATATGATATAAAACTGAGAGACTGGAGAGATGCTCTCATTAGTCGTGCATTAGATATGATCTAATAAAGGACACTGCAAGACTATCTTTATGACAATTAGTATAACTGTTTGACAGTTAGTGTGTATATAATATATAATATTCATCTTTCGTAAAGGATGATTCTTTTATCGAAAGAGAAATTGATTAGAATGTCTAGTCAATTTTATGCAACATAGGATGTTGGCATGATGAATACTAAATTAAGTACGATTAGAGATATCAATTTAATCGTAATTGTTACGAGTTATTTTGATATCCTCTAGACCATAAGATGTGTCTTGAAACATGTTCTTTATTATCTTTGAGATATTAAGAACGAGTTTCTTATTAATGGAGAATAAATCTGCAACCATAAGGGTTAGATTATTTTTTAGTCTAATTATGACATTAGACAGTCTACGTCATAAAGAGTCAGAAAAGATACAGTGAGAGTATCACGAATGATTCTACTGTATGAGTGGAATTAGTTGCAACTTATGAAGTATTGACTTATGAAGTTGCATAGTGACCTCATAGATTAGAAGTTTGTTATTAGTATTGTGTTTGCTGTTGTCTACATAGTATTTCGGATTTGATCCGTAAATACTTAGACAACTTAGTAGCTAAAGCACAATGTTGATATAACATCTGAGTCATATTGATGTAGAACTTAGTTTCTACAAAAATATGAATGATGCTTGCTAAGGAAAATGATTGTGTTTATTGGACAAACTCATTATGTCATAGCAAGCTTACTTGTTGTTACCTACCTCTTGAGCGCTAAGTGAGTTCTTGAGGGCCATGAGTATGTGATACACATTGGGATGTGTATATGATACCATGGAATGACACTAGAGCAAGTTGGAGAAATTATTAGGGTTGGTGCTCTAAGCGCCAATCTGGTTATGTCTGATTCATGAATACGAGCAATATATTTTTCCATAATATTATTAATTTAAATGGTAGCACCTCTTGTCTTTTATATACGTATTCGATCTAATTTCGATAAGATTGATTAGATTGAAACTAAATTTGGTTTAGTGATATGTATATATATTAGACAAAGACCCCATGATTTACAATGTAGTACGCAGTTACAACATAGTTTGTAATTGACATTGGGAAGTGTCACTATAAGTTGTATATCCTTAAATTAAGTTCTTGGTCAAGATTTACTGACACGGGTCGGTTATTAAAATCTGCTGAGACCAGTACATGTCGTATATCAGACTTGGTCCGATGGTTTATCCAAATTAACCATGAGTCTTGGGAGACTCGTATAGACGTTTAGGTGTTTATTTGATAGACACTGAATGACTCACCGAAAATTTCCTAATAGATGGTACACCAACGTCAATATGAATCTTCTCGGGTTGAGTAGCATGGTGATTCTTTGACTTGAGATACTACTGTGGATATATGAGTTATCCTCTACACTTAGATGACAGTCACGTCACCGATCTATTTAGATCAGACCTCCGCATGTTCGTTGGGTGTGGACTCATGCTCATGATATCCTGTGAGTATCAAGAAAGGATCTGTCAGTTCTGTGTACAGAACATAGTTAGTCCATATGTGATTAGCAATTTGTTAAATCTATGGCCATAGTATACTTCGGAAGTGAGTTCCGAATGTTATTTAGAGATTGCTAATAGATACGTTGGCGAGATTATTCCTATAGAGATTTGACGTTTATATCTATATCTCTGGGATAATACGGACACATGTGACGGAGGGATTATACGTATGCAATGACCTCGACATGTATGATTCAGCGTGTTTATCTGTGGTTGTCATAATTTACGGGTGGGTGAATTATGGACACGAAATTGGATTTCATGACGGATATGTCTGAATCTAAAGAGTCTCACTAATGAAATATACTCGTAGAGAACTAGGGCAACTGTTATGAATAATACTGATTATTTATAACTCGTTTAATGGTTAAACGAAAAATAAATGCAATCGGGACCTAACGGTCATTTCTGAATTAATGTGTATTTGAATTTAATACTTGATTTTATTAAATACACATTAATAAAATATCAAATTGTGATATTTGTCATATATCATTAATATATGTATTTGAGATATTTTATGTAAATATAATACATATATTTAAGATATTTGTATTTAATTATTTAATTGTTAAATAACTAAATTAATTAATAAAATAAATATCTTTTGTAATGATTTTGCTTTTATATGGCTTGATATTATTGGAACACTTTTTTGGTTTGTTTTATTAAAGATAATTGTTACTTTATTAAAGTAAAACTTGTTCCAATTAAAATCAAACAAAAATTAAATAATTGTTATTTATTTTCTTTGTAGTATTCGGCCATAGTGGTAATTATTTTAACAAAAATTATTTTGTTTCAATTTTTTCACTTAGACAAGTTTCATAATATTTTACAAAATGAGTTGAGAGCAAAGTTCAAGAAAGAAAGAAAAATAAAGGCAAAAAACTTGGTGATTTTGTAAGTTTTTCACACTTTATTCTACATGAAAATTGTTTCAATTAATCTTAGCTTCAAATTGTGTTGCTAAGTTGATGTCTCTACTATTTGGGTTTGTAATTATATGCGTTAGAAGCTTGTTGGAAGCTTGTTGGATGTGATTAGCATGTATGATTAAATAATAAGCTTATTAGGAGTAATTAAGCTTATTTGATTAATTAGTAATCAAAGTTGTCATTCTAGAGTTGCTTAGCCATTCATAAATAACATAGAATTGTTCTTGAGTTGTTTTGCAGTGTTTCTATATTATTTATGTCGTTATATGATATCGAATAAATATGTTTAGGTGAAATATGAATGAATTATTAATATTGGATATTAAATAATTTATTTGTAAGTTTAAAAATTTTAAACTACGATTTCGCCCGAACCGCGCTTCTTCTGTTGCGCCTCCTTGATTTAACCCTAACATAAAATACATATTTTAATGACATGTGTCAAAATCTCATTTGATAATTAATTAATATGTATCTAATCAAATTTTATATCAAATATAAATACACATTAATTATTAATCGACTGAAATACCTTTATGCATGTTTTTTCTTTTAACCGTTAAACAATTCGAATTAACTTATTTAATCTGATAAAGTATTATGAATAATATGTATTATTCATAACGTGTTGTCTAAGTGCTCAACGTGTACACTTCATATTGTTGGACTCTCTAAATTTAGGTTTATCTGTCACAGAATCTAATTTCATGTTCATAATTCACCTACTCGTAAATTATGATGACCAATTGACCACAAATAATCTCGCTAAACTATGCAAGTCGAGGTCATTGCATACGTATAATCCTTTTTGTCACAGGCTATCGAATTATACCGGGTATATAGATAGAAACGTCAAATCTCTAAGGTATAATATAGTCGACTTATAATTTTATGATCTCTAAATAACACTCGAAACTCGCCTCTGCAATGTACCACGACCATGGATTTACTATATCGCAAACATGTGCATGATACATATGCCATGTACACAGAACTGTCGAATTTTATCTATCAACTCACAGAATATCATTAGCATGAGTTCACACCCAATGAACATGCGGAGGTTGTTGGACAATTATGACCCATAGCATCACTATTTATACAGATCATGGTGTTGTTGTACAAATTAACTATGTGACAAAGGAAATTGTTCTTTTATCATTTGTAATTAGATTACCAAGATGTATAAATGATAAAAGGTCCATATGATTAGTTCCGGATTGAGATGATATGAGACAGTATCAATCCGCAAAGGTTTAATCATTAAATATCCCTAGTCGTAGTATTATCGAGATTGGACATCGATAATGCGGAATAGACTAGTATTACATTTGTGCGCGTTGTGAGGGCATAACAGCATAGTTCTCATATATTTGGGTATAAGATACTCATGCAAGTGTAATAGGAGGTTGTGTTTACCGATGGTACGGAAACAGCTTCGCTCTGGATAGACCCCTCGGAATTCCATTGGTAGTATGACTATGTGTCTATGGAAGTCCGAATCAGGGTAGGTGTATTTTGTCTTAACCTGAGACTTGCACCGCTAATACTTGCGACAATCAATATATTTTGGTTTTGGTCATCCAGGGCTTTAACGGGTTCTGTGTACGCCTCTTCTGGGTATATTGAGAATCGTAGTGTATTGGGTGTGATGTCAAGATGGAAGTATCACTCCAGTCATAGTGGAGATGATGATCACGTAGGATACGGAACTGGTGCTCTTATATACTACAGTCATCGGGATAATATGACTAGGTCATGATTATCCGATTATAGAGACTAGTTATCAGAGATCTGATATGTGCTTCGTACGGGGCAGACACAATTCCAGCCCCAGGCTTAGCATGTGACATCCAATACTGGATCGTAATACGCAATACTACGTATACTACGCCTGATATAGATCACATATTCCTATAAGAATATTTCTGGAGAATTGGGTAGGCACGGTGCTTTGCTAGAAGCCAATCATGTCTTGTAAATCGGTAAAAATGTAGTACTAGGTACGTACGTGTTCGGATAGTCCGACGACCGGATTTACTGCCAACATATCCGGGGATCTCATGGGTCGCTTCCCGAAGATTCACGATGACGTATGACTCCCACTTTATTAATCTGGGATTAATTAGTAGAGAGAGAAAATTAATCTTTGATTAATTACGGAGATATTTTATCTGTGATAAAATATTATTTAAAGAGAGAGAGACGATTAATTTGGAATTAATCGATAAAATAATATATTCGATATATTATACGAAATTGGATTTCGACGCGGAAGTAAAATTAGATTTTAATTCGGGCGAACGAGTTAATTTAGAATTAATTCGTTAGCGACGTGAATAGTAATTTTACTAGGCATAATTATTTAATTAAATTTGATTTAATTACGTCGCAACAGAAAATTCGTTAATTCGGAATTAGCGAACCCGAGCCCGGGAGTGTTTGCGGGCCCACTCGCATTTCGAATTCAAGTGCGGCCCACAAGTCACATCAAGCGTCAAATCACTAGTCAATCAAGTGATAGATGTTTTGTCACTTTGAGTGATTGACAACATGTCACTATTGATTGATGGTGGGGTTGGTGGATGGATTAAATGCCATTTACCATTTATTTGATTTTTCGTATTTGACTTTCAATAAGTGTATTAGATACACAACACAAAAACACAATCTCTTCTCACTCTCTCCTACCTCACGGCCTTGGGCCATTTTCTTCCCAAAAATTACTGCAATTGCCGAGAATGAAGTGGAAGAAATTAGGGAATTTTGTGGCAAAATTCCAAGTGCTAGCACACATTCGGGGTCTTGCGAAGGTGATAGGGAAACCCACCCGTGGGCATGGAATGCACACCAAGCTTGGAGCTTGAAGGACCGAAAAAATTGGAGCACAAAGAGGAGCCAAAAATCGTGAGCTACTTGGAGGAAAAGCTTGAAGATTTTTGTTGTTCCTCGCATCGCAAAAGCCGATCAATGTAAGTATGATTCGCCATACCTCTTTGAGTATTCACACATTGTTTCTTGCTTGAAATCGATCTTGGGACTAACCTAGAAACCCAACAATGGTATCTTGAGCCATTTTTAGCATGAAATGAACTTAGGGTAAAATTTGGGGAAATTGGATTTGAGCATGTTTGAGTAAAATTACTTGTTTGAGCATGCTTGTATATGGATGACTTTGAGTTATTTGTGATCAATTTCATGAAAAGTTGATTGGATCAATCTTTGCCCAAAATTTAGGCTTGGCCGAATGATATTGTTGCCCTAAATCATGGTATTTTTTGTTCCTTTGATCATTGGATGACTTGAAACAATTGGGAAATGTGATTTGTAATTCAATCGGATTGAAACGAAATCGGACAAAAAATCCCTAAAATGTCGTGACTTGTAGCATGTAAAATGATATGATTTTTTATTCAAATGTGTTGGACATGTGTTGATGATAATAAGCATAATTAATTGAGTAAATTGGTGTTTTGGAAATATTAATTTGGTTAATTATTTATGGCATACACTTAGGTTAATTAAATTATGAATTTTGGAATTTTGGAATTTAATTAATTGGGCCAAATTTGGAATTGGGCTTTTAAAGTTGTAATTGGGCTTAATGGGCTTGGTTGGGCCAAGTTTGGTTTAGGCTAAATTGGTTGGATCCAATCCATAAAGTCCAAATATGACTTAATGGACCTTTAATATTAATTGGGCCTAATGGGCCTAAATTGGTTTCATGGCAAATAAGGGTGATTCCTTAAATGGGCTTTGGTATTTGGGTTTGACCCATATTGACCAAAAGTCCATGCCTAAAGAAATTAATTAAAAGCCCATTGGACTTTAATTAAATTAACATTGGATGTTAATCGGGCTTTGAGACCCGTAACGATTAGATTTAGAATCTAAGTCGTAAAGGCACATTAATAAAGTGTAATATTTAATTTGGAATTAAATACTGAATTAGTATTGAATGCAAATTAAATTGGATTTAATGTTGTAGTTTAATATAATTCAAGAATTCGTACTTTGAGTACTTATTCGCAAAACGAGTCGGACTCGCGCAAAATCAAATCATTGTTTGAACATTGGATTGTCATTCATTTTCAGATTAATTAATTGGATTAGATTGATTGATAACATGCTTGTGTGAATACATGGATGCTATGTATGAATAATGCATATCGGATGGATATTAGATGGGTGAGGGCAATTTTGGAAATTGTTGTAATAAATTTAGAATTTATTAAATTGGACCTGCATGTCCAGCCTATTACCTCTTGACTCTTTGTATTTCTCTTCTCACCTATCCCCTCAATGTAAATAAGGTTTCTTTAGAAGTGTTATGTAATTGGGTAGAAGTAATACTTGTGCTACCTGGAGAGAGGAAATGGAGAGATTGTTCTAGGAACAATGTGTTAAGTATCCATATGTATATCATTATTAAATTTTATTTATACGCGTCTTATTATGTATTTAGAATGCATGTTTAAGGGTGTATGATGATGAGACCTAACAAAGATAATTAATTGGTTGCCAATTACGCGAAAAACCCTCAACACATATTAAGCGTTTTTTCCTTCCATTGAGTGATTCTTACTCAAGATCCAAGACTGGCACTGGTTTGTTGGCCAAAGTCAAGACCTTTGTCCGTCGCGGAGTGTGTTAAATCATGAAGGCTTTGTTCTATATCGGTGTCTTGTCCAAGTTGTGATTTGTTGGCCAAAGTCCAGATCATTTCTTGTCCATCGACATCAATTACGAAGCTTTCCAAGGTCAATGGGTTCCGCTTAACTGGGATCACTAAGTTTGTTGTGCCAAAGCCAAGGCTTAGTTGATTCAAAGGAAAAAGGTTAGGCAATATATTGGATATATTGGCATATATAAGATATATGTTTCGGACTTTGGATGTCCACCTACTGGATCTAGGAATTGGATGGGATCCAATTGATCTTAGAGATCTGCCTAGTTAATTATCATACAATTTGTTGGCCAAAGTCAAGATTGTGTGTTATTTAACGGGATCCTAGCTCACTAGGAAACAAGGTTTCCCGAGTACTCAACAGAGGGTTAGAGGCTCGCCGAAAAATAGTGGGAGGCAAGTATTAAATTTACAATATTCGTTTAGTTACTTGCCAATACGCGCTCATTCAATATTTCGTCATTAAATTATATATTAGTTGGACTAATATTTGATCGTTGTTTTAATTAAACAGTTGGACTGTATTCAAACTACTTCAATTATAGTTGATTTTATAATTGGATTATAGTAATCATATAATGAATTTAACCAATTAAATTATAGTTGATTATATAGTTATACTATAGTAATCATTATAATGAATAGTACCTAAAATCGTTGATTAATAGTTGGACTATTAGAATCAAGATAATTGAAAGATTAGTGTTTAAACATAATCATGGGTGAAAATGTTTTTTAAACACCTTTAATTTTCAAAATTGGGAATAAAACTTCAGGATAGTCCTGGAAACTAAGAAGTTATTCTATTTGATAAAATAATATCTTGGCCTAAGCCCGAAGTTGAGCAAATAGTAGATCATGATCTTTGGAAGATTCATGTGATGATAACTTTAGTGCATAATCCATTAAGCTTTCCAAATAGACTCCTTATTTCTTAGTCAGAACTAAAGATTAGATCATTATAGTATGATAAAGAAATTGAAGGATCTCCATAGATCTATCCTTAGATCTTAGAAGTACTAAATTGCAATAGTAAACTCTTGGAGAGTTAATGGCAATGCTCAAGGAGACAAAGCCAAAGTTTGCAATAAGGCAAGAAGCGCAAGACGCATCTTATTTCGACATTCTAGAAGGCCAAGGCTTGGCCGAAGGCTTCTAGGGTGTGGAAAATGGGCAAAGGCAAAGTCATTATGGTCTTCTGGGAAGACAAATGACATATCCCAATATGTCTGCCTAAACTGTGGCAAACGGGGTCACTGGAAGCGTAACTACCGTGTGGACAAGGCAGACATGAAGGAATTGAAGATGGGCAAGGCTCTGACTTCAAATATGTTTGTCATAAACGTGTTCATTAGCTAGTATTAAAATTAGATTTTAGATACTGGATGTGGTACATAAATATGTACTGGTGTGCAGAATCCTCTTATAAGTAGGATACTGACTTCAGTTGAGATTAATATGCGAATAGGAAACGGGACGAGAGTCGTTGTTTTAACCGTAGATACCTAAGTTTAGGAACTACCCTCCGGGTGTGTACTTAAATTAGGAAACTGTTATAATGTAACTAGTTTGACTAGGAACATTATCTATATATCAGGGTTTAATCCGTTGCGAGGATATACCTTTATATTGTAGAACACTAAAGTTTTTTTTTTTTATAAAGATGATATTGAGATAAACACATTAGATGTGAATAACAGTATTTATATTTTGAATATAAATAAATCTCAAACGTATAACATGACAAACAATAGCTCAAACTGAGTTAATCAGTTGAGATTTATTGTGGCATTGATGTCTGGGACACAAATTAAAACAAGACTCGTATATCCACACTTTTGAAGAGTGGATACTAGGACAGATTTGATCATATTCAAATAATGTCTACGAATCTAGTTTATTAGGCAAAGTGTCTAAAACGCATTTTACTTGGTAAAAGTGCAAGTGTCACCGATCTGTTAGCCCTTGTTCATAGTGACGTAAGTGGGCCCATATCTAGCTAGGCTAGAGATGGATATGAATATTTCGTGACCTTTACGGATGTGGCATCGCGTTATGGTTATGTGTTCTTTTGAAACACGAATCAGAAACTCTTAGAGTTTCGACACGAAATAGACAAACAGATCGGCTAAAGTATTAAACATCATGATTAGACCATTATGAAAATATTTAAGCAATAAGTTTCTCATATACTTGAAAGAGATAGTATTCTTTAAATGAGGACTCCTCTCGGAATACGTCAGTTTGACGGTGTGTCTGAACGGATAAACCGAATTTTGTTGGACATGATAAGGTTAATCATGAGTCGCTCTGAGCTACCATTTCCTTCAACGGATACGCATAAACAGTGCAAAATTTATTTTGAATAAGGTTCCCAAAAAATCTGTTTGACAGACTTCATATTAGATATGAACAGGAAAGAAACCGGTGGTTTTCTCATTCCTGAAGATTTGGGAATGCTGGGCATATGTTTGGATGATACCAAACTAGAACCCAATTGGATAAGTGCCTAATTGTAGGTTATCCTGGGGAAACCAAAGTATAGTACTTATACAACTCACAATAGAACAATTTAATTGTTGCTCGCCATGCAGTTTTCCTACGAAAAATACCTATATGCAGTGGTAAGTGGGAGGAAAGTAAAACTCGATGAAAATCGGAGTAATTATACTATTCCAGGCACCGATTCCTAATGGAACAAAATAGTTCATCAGGGATGAAACTATACCAATAATCTTCGAATACACAAGAACCACGTAAGTCGAGAGAAGTTAGAAAACAACCTGGGAGGTATGGGTTTCTGATCTCACCTCATAAAGATGTCAATCTTATTGAGGAATACGAACTGACTACGTATGAGGAAGTGATACAAGGTATCGACTCCCTATTATGGCAAAGTTCCATGATATCCGAAATGGATCCATGTATACCAACTATGTTTGGATACTAGTTGATGTACCGGAAGGCATTGTGCCTAATGGTACAATATGAGTCTTCAAGGAAGACATACATGGATGGCAACATACCAACGTACTAAGCTAGGCTTGTAGCGAAAAAGGTATCGTTATCAACATTGTGTCGATTACGACGAAACCTTTTACTCGTTTCCATGGTTAAATCCATTCGGATAATGCTTGTTGATGCTGTATGTTTCATTTATGAAATATAGCAGCTGGAACGTCAAAATCGCTTTCCTTAAACGGAAACCTTTTGGAGGATGTTTACAACATCCTAACGATTTTTTCATACTAAAACTAGCAAACAAGGTTTGCAGGTTATTCGATCCATGTATGGATTGAAGCAAGCATTGAGTTCTTGGAACTATCGTTTTGATGTAATCATAATGGTATATGATTTAATTCAAAAATTATTCTTGTGTATATAAGGAGGTTAGTGGGAACGCATTGGAAATGACTGTCCTATATAATGATGATATATCATTTCTTGGAAATGACATTCCCATAATAACAATCGGTGAAAGCTTGGCTTTCATGAAAATTATACGTAGTATTCTTAGGAGAGACAACTTTTATTCTAGGAATAAAGATCTATTGGGATAGATTTAAAGTTGTTCGCACTCTCCGAGAACTCATACATTGAAATAAATGTACGCGACTTGGTGTCTCATATGCTTTGAGCATATGGAGTCACAATCGGGCCAATCCAAGTGATAGTCATTGGATTGATGTTAAGAACATCATTTAGTATCTTAGATGAACAAAAGATGCTTTTTATACTATCGAGAATGAGAACTTGGAGTGACTGGGTTCACTGCTGCAAGTTTCCAAACCGATGATAACGACTATAAGTCATAATAAACGGTATCTATACAGTTTGAATAACGGAACAGTGAGCTGAAAATCTTCCAAGCAATATATTATTACCGAATAAACAACAAAAGCGGGTTATTGCTGCAGCTGAGGCAGCAATAGAAGCCATTTTGATCGATAATAATCCTAATTAGATTAGGAATGGTTCTATTAGCAGCTGAGCTAGGCTACAGCACAGGCTAAAGAATTAATGGTCTCATCAACAATCCAGATATATACTTCAATTATTCATCTGATTCATTCGGATCATACATCGTGGCAATGTGATGATCGAATAAATCACATTAGATGATAACACCGTAAATCCGCTGACGAAAGCCTTTCTCAGCAGAAGAAGTTTGAGCGACCGTACATAGTTCGGGTATAGGACACTTGTGTGATTGGCTATAGGCCAAGTGGGAGATTTTTGGACAATTATGACCCATAGCATCACTATTTGTACAGATCATGGTGTTGTTGTACAAATTAACTATGTGACAAATGAAATTGCTCTTTTATCATTTGTAATTAGATTACCAAGATGTATAAATGATAAAAAGTCCATATGATTAGTTCTGGATTGAGATGATATGAGACAGTATCAATCCGCAAAGGTTTAATCATTAAATATCCCTAGTCGTAGTATTATCGAGATTGGACATCGATAATGTGGAATAGACTAGTATTACACTTGTGCGCGTTGTGAGGGCATAACAGCATAGTTCTCATATATTTGGGTATAAGATACTCATGCAAGTGTAATAGGAGGTTGTGTTTACCGATGGTACGGAAACAGCTTCGCTCTGGATAGACCCCTCGGAATTCCATTGGTAGTATGACTATGTGTTTATGGAAGTCAGAATCAGGGTAGGTGTATTTGGTCTTAACCTGAGACTTGCACCGCTAATACTTGCGACAATCAATATACTTTGGTTTTGGTCGTCCAGGGCTTTAACAGGTTCCGTGTACGCCTCTTCTAGGTATATTGAGAATCGTAGTGTATTGGGTGTGATGTCAAGATGGAAGTATCACTACAGTCATAGTGGAGATGATGATCACGTAGGATACAGAACTGGTGCTCTTATGTACTGCAGTCATCGGGATAATATGACTAGGTCATGATTATCCGATTATAGAGACTAGTTACCAAAGATCCGATATGTGCTTCGTACGGGGCAGACACAATTCCAGCCTCAGGCCTAGCATGTGACATCAGATACTGGATCGTAATACGCAATACTACGTATATACGCCTGATATAGATCACATATTCCTATAAGAATATTTCTAGAGAATTGGGTAGGCACAGTGCTTTGCTAGAAGCCAACCATGTCTTGTAAATCGGTAAAAACGTAGTACTAGGTACGTACGTGTTCGGATAGTCCGACGACCGGATTTACTGCCAACATATCCGGGGATCTCATGGGTCGCTTCCCGAAGATTCACCAATGACGTATGACTCGCACTTTATTAATCTGGGATTAATTAGTATCGAGAGAAAATTAATTCGGATTAATTACGGAGATATTTTATCTGGGATAAAATATTATTTAAAGATAGAGATCGATTAATTTGGAATTAATCGATAAAATAATATATTCGATATATTATACGAAATTGGATTTCAACGCGGAATTAAAATTAGATTTTAATTCGGGCTAACGAGTTAATTTAGAATTAATTCGTTAGCGACGTGAATAGTAATTTTGCTAGGCATAATTATTTAATTAAATTTGATTTAATTACGTTGCAATGGAAAATTCGTTAATTCGGAATTAACGAACTCGAGCCCGGGAGTGTTTGCAGGCCCACTCGCATTTCGAATTCAAGTGCGGCCCACAAGTCACATCAAGCGTCAAATCATTAGTCAATCAAGTGATATATGTTTTGTCACTTTGAGTGATTGACAACATGTCACTATTGATTGATGGTGGTGGTTGGATGGATTAAATGTCATTTACCATTTATTTGATTTTTGGTATTTGACTTTCAATAAGTGTATTAGATACACAACACAAAAACACAATCTCTTCTCACTCTCTCCTACCTCACGGCCTTGGGCCATTTTCTTCCCAAAAATTACTGCAATTGCCGAGAATGAAGAGGAAGAAATTATGGAATTTTGTGGCAAAATTTCCAAAATGCTAGCACATATTCGGGGTCTTGCGAAGGTGATAGGGAAACCCACCCGTGGGCATGGAATGCACACCAAGCTTGGAGCTTGAAGGACCGAAAAATTGGAGCACAAAGAGGAGCCAAAAACCATGAGCTACTTGGAGGAAAAGCTTGAAGATTTTTGTTGTTCCTCGCATCGCAAAAGCCGATCAATGTAAGTATGATTCTGCCATACCTCTTTGAGTATTCACACATTGTTTCTTGCTTGAAATCGATCTTGGGACTAACCTAGAAACCACACAAAGGTCTGATCTAAATAGATCGGTGACGTGAATGTCATCAAAGTGTGGAGGATGTCTCATTATCCACAGTGGTCTCTCAAGTCGAATGACCACTATGCTACTCGACTCGAGAAGATTCCTATTGACGTTGGTGTATCATCTATTAGAAAATCTTCGGTGAGTCATTCAGTATTTATCAAATAAACACCTACACGTCTATACGAGTCTCCCGAGACTCATGATTCATTAGGATAAATCATCGGATCAAGTCCCGATATACGACATGTACTGGTCTCAGCGGATTTTACTAACCGACCAGTGTTAGTAAATTTTGACCAGGAACTTTATTTGAGAATATACAACTTATAGTGACACTTCTCAATGTCAATTACAAACTACGTTGTAACTGCGCACTACGTTGTAAATCCTATGGTCTTTGTCTAATATATATACACATATCACTAAACCGGAATTAATTTCAATCTAATCGATATTAGATCGAATACGTATGTAAAAGACAAGAGGTGTGACCAAATATAAGTAATATTATGGAAAAAGATATTATTCGTATTCATGAATCGGACATAAATACGATCTGGATTGGCGCTCCGAGCATCAAACCTAACATATCATTGTATTCGTGTTGCCCATGCGAGCCTTGGGGCACTACTCATTCATACTGGACCATATTAATAGGCGGACACCCGCCATTTGCCCTAAACTTTGGCCATTACTGACAGGAGGTGTCCCTCCACAGATTGCTCCAACGATAGGTGTCATTACTTGGTCCAGCATTCTGAACCTCAACTAGGGATCGCACATTGGGCTACTCCTGATTTTGGTTATTGTTACCCCCCACAGGTAACACGTTAGGTGGTGCAAAACCTCATTGGGGAGGGAACCCCATACTCATGCATCTGGCCATTAAGTCGTTTAATGCACTCATTTGCTTTGTCATGTTTTCATAATATAAGGTTTTTGTTGAAATGAATTTATCCATATTATGATTGTTCTGAAGTCTAACATGTTCAACCACATCCTGAATGAGACCGCCAAACAAAGACCGTACGACATTAGGATTCAAATCTTTTAGCGACTTCCTTCCTTCAGGCCCTCATACACTTGCTTCATTATATGAAAACATATAATTATTTTTGAATTTTGAGCAAGCAAAAACGGTATTGATGTAAATTACATAAAGCTATGGGAGGGATTAACACCAGCCTATCTGTGGAACGGTTTTTCATAATTGAGCTGCGCAAATTTGAAAGTAGATGAGGCCATACAGAATACATGGATTAGATTTCGTGTCCGAATCCATTAAAGAAGCCACTACGAACTCTGATTATATTATCCAAATAATTTAATTCACAAAAAAAAGGAACTGATAAATATGAGCAACATTAATACCCAACATAAAAAAAAAATGGAGAATATTAACAATGGCAAAAAAAAAAAAAACAGATGGCTGCTTGGTCTTTTGAGAGATCATCTTCACATCTGAGGTAGCCCTAGACATAGGATAATTTTTCAATATAATCGAGATGAGATTATGATCGATAAATCTCGACCTATTTCTATCTCTAATTTATTCATCTCGGGTTACCATCAGTCTTAAAATTTGAGACTATTTGATTTTTTTTTTCAATTTTTTTTTTAATGAAATTAAGATCTAATTACTACTACTATTACTTTATAATCTTGGTTGAGCCGTTGCTTAAAGTTAGGGATGTGCAATTTTTGAAAAACCAAACTGAATCATAAATATACAGACTTGAACAAAGAAACCGATCCGGTTTCAGATTTCATTTTTTCCTTTTTGAGAAATGAAACCCAATTCTCAGAGAATTTCAAATAATATTTACTTTGAGAATATACTTTTCATATTGTTTTAAACACTTTCAGACAGACACTTAATTTCATTGGTAGATTTTCTTCGTTTTATTTTTTGTTTGGTTTATTTTTTTAAGATCCAAATTAAATGAAACTAATTGATTCAGACATTTAGAACAAGATCTTCTCCTAATCAATCTTAGTACACTCATCAAGTGACGTGTGACAAATGAAAAAATGAATGATTAACTACCATCCTACCATTATATACAACTCAATATTTCCACATGTAACTTGTGATGCTAATTCAAAAATTTAAAACAGCAGCAGAAAGAAAGGGATAATTCTTTTTAACTGTTATACAGTCAGAATATCCTGTATCCAGGGGACATGGTTTTGTGGTAAGGGTGGCAGTAGATAATTTTTTATTAATAAAAAAAATTTAATTTATTATATATATATAAATAATATTTTTTAAGCCTAGGCCGGGCGGGACCCGACTTAATATACTAGGTCTGGCTCGGGCCCGAGCCCAAGCCGGGCATTTACTCCGCGGGCCCGGTCTGGGATTTTCTACCCCGGACCGGGCCTAAACCCGAGCGGGCCGGACCAAGCCCGGGCTTTTTTGCCACCCTTATTTGGTGATGTAGGATTTAGGATATTACATTGAGGTCATGGGTTCAAATCCATGGAGTGCGTTTCTTGTAAGAGTCTGGAACAGCTGGAGGTTTTACTTGTTCCGTTTAAACTCGAAATGAGTTATTTACGGCGGGATTTCCAACGATTCAAAAAAAATAGTATAAATATTTCGAACCAAAAATTAATTAAAACCTACGAGAGAGGCGGTCAAAAAATAATAACGAAGCAATATTGCATTGGACAGAATATAATTGTACAAAATTAGAAAAGATCCACAGGAGGGACCAAAAATTCAATCAATCCCATCAATTCAAACTGCTTGTATTGGGGAAGTCTTGCCCTTGCTTAATTCTGATCCGCTGACTGGGGCATTGGCATGGAAAGCCGACTGCCTCGACGGCTCTCCTAGTAGTTTCAAGGAAAGAGGTGAAGGCTCTCTGAAGCCTCTTTCGCTCTCTCCGATACTGAGTTGAGACAGGCCAACTAGATGATCCACGTTTACATGTTCTTTAGGAAGGATCGGAATTGGCTTAAGAACTGGGTGATTATGAGAAATCCTTGCATCTTTATCTTCTTCCCCAGTAGCTGCATTATATGGCCAATATGAGTAAGGGACCGGTATATATCCTGGGAAGAAACTGGAAACCGTTGCAGTGAATTCATTTGATCCAATCATGGGATCTTTTGATTCCTTCTCTGTTCCATTACATACAGCTTCCATGGGCTCAAATTCTAAGTTCAGAGAGAGATTTAGAGAAGGTAGTGAGATTGTACTGTCAGATTTTCTTGCAGGTGGAGACGGTAGCAATACTTGTTCTTCTGGCACCGGCGGAGTATCTGTGGCCTAAAAACAGAAATAACACTTATTTAGCTCATATGAATGGTACATAAGCTGGGAAGACGGGGTATTTACTTCAGGATATCAATACGTGCACCATTCTAAACATTTTTTAAAAACATGTAGAAAAGGGTGTTCTTCTGTATTGTGGTGCGTCATGCAACCAGCAAGTCAGAAACAAGGCACACCTAAAAGGAAAATGCCTCATTGCAATCAGACAACATTTATGTTCCAGCAAGTGCAACATGAAAAAAATAATATAATGAAGCAAGACTGACCATGTCATCTGCAACCATGTCAAAAAGGCTGGAGCGCCTCTTTCTTCGGGTAGAATTACTCTGGCGGATAAAATACTTCTGTGCATGACTTGCCACCTGGGTTGGAGTCCTTGACACAACAAAATTTCGTGCAATACCACGCCAGTCTCCCTTCCCTAATTTCTGAAGGCCAATTAGAAATAGCCGATGCTCCTCTTCTGTCCATGGGACACCTATAAGACGAAATCCAGTTCCCATAAGAAAAAAATCTCTAATTGCTACAGATACAAAATCTCAGTCATGCTTCATGACACGTAAATTAGTGAGAGTTAAGTTAAGAGTAATACAACATACAGGGTTGTTGCCCTGGTCATACAAAGAAGGCATTATGAAGTAAAAACCAGCTTACCTAACAATGAACTGAAAATTGAAAAACAAAGGAATGCAGTTATAAATTTAAAAAAAAAATTGAAAAAACAAAACGTGTTCTCGTTTCTCTGTCCTAATCCACAAGATCAGCAACTAATATCCTCTGAAAGTAGCAACCAAAATTTTTGAGTTACAACTTATCTCAACTATAAGCTGTGATGATCAAACGATGTGGCAAAGGTGCTGTGAATTAAACTGGATAAACTAATTATTGCCCTAGTTGTAAGCAAATGTTGAATTTAATCACAATGACAACTTCAAAAGCAAACCAATTTGCAATCATCAGGTAAAGCCACAGGTAAACTAGCTTCAACAAGCAAGGGAATGTTCAACAGCTTATCTAAAGTAATAGTAGCCTGCCAATGGATCCAACAGCTAATAATTAAGCAAATAAATTGCAATGCAATCCCAATTACTTATGGAAAAGACGATGCCGCATAAACTTCAAAGCAAATCCAACCAAGAAAAGCCTGTCTTTTAAACTTTCCCCCATTACTAATAAAGATTGAATGGCTTGATAAGGTTATGGTATGTCAATAAATCTCTAATAGAACTAGATATCAAGACATCAATTCTAGTAGAACAGACATCAAAAAAAAAAAAAAAAACAAGATGTTAAAGAAATAATCACACTCTAAAATCCCAAAAGAGGAAAATTAATATATGTGAAAATAATATAAGCTGTAAAAAAGTTTGAACTTTGGAATTGAGAAGAGAGATTGCAGAGTATTATAGCAATACTAAAGAGTAACTATGTAAAATAAAATTGTAAAATCAACATATAATGAGATAAATTGAAAAAAAAAAAAAATCATATGTTGAAAAACAAGAATATAAATTCAATTCAATCACAAAATCAAATAATTGAAATATCAACCAAAATTAAATAAAATGAAATAAACTTATTCCAACAAATTATGATAAAAATTATTTTAAATATTAAAACATATAATTTAATCATTAAAAAGTACAAACTTCAAAATTACAAAACTGCCATTCCATTAATTTCAGAAAACAAAAACAAAAAGCTCACCTTTCTTTCTCTCTCCAAGTCGATTCGACGAACCGGACCCGTGCGCCGGGTCATCCGACAAGTAGCCTTCGGTCAAGTGAGTCGGGTCACGCACGTGATCCGAAAACGGCGAGTCGGGATTCGGCGAAGCGGCCGCTGACGAAGAGCTGTGGTAGTGCAGCGCCGATAAGTTCCCCATACTCGCGCTCTTCTTGATTATCGAGCCATCCGTCAACCGCACACCGAACAATTTCAAGCCGCCGACGCCCGGCGACGAGCCTCCGCCACCCCGCGTGGGACACGTTCGCGAGTTGTGCCCGTTATTGCTGCAATGTGAGCACCGACGCGTCATCGCTGATAACCGCCGCCGCGTTAAATAAAATCAGGTATTTTTAATTAATTAAGTTATTTATAAAAAAAAAATTAATTAATTTGAGTCTTTCTAGAGAGAAGAGAGAGAGAGATTGTGTTGTGATTTTGCATGGAACGGGAGAGGGAATGGGGAGAGGAATTTATTAGAGGGATAGGGGTAAAATTGGTATTTTAATAACATGGGTACAGTGAGGAGTTAGAGAATTGCGGTGGAACGTTCGTTGGAGATATAAGTTGAATGACGAATTTGCCCTTACATATGAAGATTACGTCCATGACTTGACTTGGTGGTTGTGTGTTTTGATTTCTTTTTTTTTTTTTTGTTTTTGTCCCTTCCTGTTATTTCGGACAGCAGATAAAGATAAAGATTAGATAGAGATTTAATTTTAATACTAGTCAATGTTTTAATACTCAATAAATAAATTTAAGAAGTTTTAACTCAAACGTTTAAAAACAAACTTTAACCAAATTTAGAAATTGACAAAATAACTATTATTAATTATCTAAATTATATCAATAAGAACTTAATATAGGTACAGTAAATCCGCGAAAAAAGGAAACTAAAATCGGGAATAGGCACGATCTTGGAATAAATATTGTAAAATCTCTCTGTTGTAATGTTGTCAACTTATTTTGGGAAATCGAATGATCCGGATTTTATCTGGAACCAAGACATTATCTAAGATTGTACAAAAATTTTGGGGTATTTATATAAGACTTCCCAGTTATTGTGAAAGGTGTTCTATTTTATAACCAAATTGCCCCTTCGTTTGACGGAATTAGTTTTAGTATGTGTAATTCTAAGGGTGGTAATGGGTCGATCCGGGTCCCCGGGTGTCTTGGGGCCGGGCCGGACTCGGGCTCGGATTTTATCCGGTCTGTTTTTTAAAAAAAAAAATTAAAAACATACAAATATAAAATACATTCACACTATATACAATGACAATTTATAAATAAATCAAAAGTTTCATCAATAAATTAACAATTTAAATACTACAAACAAATAAAAATGCTACAAACATATTAATATATATATATATTATTATTTTTTTAGTTTTGGCCTAGGCCGGGCCGGGCCCGGGCCAAAAATGGTAAGCCCGAGCCGGGCTTTCATTATAGGGCCCCGACTCGGGTTTTTTTACCTCGGGCCTGGGCCAAAAATGGTAAGTTTGGCTCGGGCCCAAACCCGAGCCGGGCTTTCATTATAGGGGCCGGCCCGAATTTTTTTACCCAAAATAAGTCGGGCCGGATCGGGCCCGGACTTTTCTGCCATCTTTTTCATCGGAAAATGATAATTCATTATTGGGCAAAGTTATTTTTTCCACTAGAAGTTAGATTAAAGTTCGAGATTCCACCTTAATATTGAATAATGTACAATTTTATTCATTACCGTTAACAACGTTAATCAAAAAATTACATCACGGAGGTAAAATCGTCATTTGACAAAGAAATAGCTACTGTAGGGAAACACCGTCTCTAGAAACAAAATAAAACGGGCATATATGGGAATAATAGAAACTTAAGTAGGTAAAATGAAAATAATGAATTGGAGAATAATAAAAACTTGTGTGGGTACAATTACAATTTATTAAACTTGATACACAAAAATGAATTGAAGTCAAAACCAGTCCCAGCTTGTTTTTCATATTTCCTTACTTATCATCGAAAGCCTTCGCAAGCTACTGTACGTGCAATGGCCAAATGGGACCTACGCGGAATTCTTTTACGTGTCTATGTATCCTCTTAATTCTGGGTATTTTGTTGGGATTTGGGCTGAATGGAAGACTAAAAGCTTCAACTGCATTTTAGCTTCATTGGAGTACTGCGAGTTTCAATATATTGTAGGTAGCATGAATTAGTTAGAAGTAAATAATTAGTTCATCTCCTAAGGTTGTAATAGCGATATTTCAAATGAATTTCTAACTGATTCATCACAAGATTGATGTGGTTGCTAATTCTTAGGATATTCTTTTTATTTGGGAAAATTTAGTATGCTTATTTTTATTTGGTTTTGCAGTATTGATGCAAGTATGATTTAGCCATTAAAATGGCCCTAAGAAAACAGTAGAAAATGCTTCTTGTTATTATAGGACTGCTGTTGAACTGGAATTGGTGTGTTCTTGTATGATTTATGTACAACTTGTGCTTATTGATTTCTGGTGTTTTTTTGTTGTACTCACGTCGTGGTTTGGTGGTGTAGGGTTCAGGATCTCACTTTGAGGTTCTTGGTTCGAATTCAATGAGTGTGTTTCTTGTAAAAGCCTGGGACAGCCGGAGGTTTTACCTGCTCCGCTTAAGCTCGGAATGAGTGGTTTAGCGGTGGGGTTTTCAACGATTCCAAAAAAATAATAATAATAATAAGTGTTTTGTTGTTAAAACTATAATTTTTTTATCTGTTTATGAGGCTAAATTAGTCTTTTAATGTTTAAATACGCAGTAAGGGTATTTTAGTCTTTTCATATAAAATAACTAACAGAATTAGCATGTGTTACCGTAAGGTGGAAATTAATACACTTTTGACAACCTAAGGTACACCGGCAAAAAAATTAAAAAAATAAAAAAAAGATTTGATGTGCACTTTAAAAAATATTAATTCTCCGAAGCCCACGTGAAAATGTGATTATTTTTATAAAACTTAAATGTTGATGACTTAATTTGAAAAATGAAAAAAAAAAAAACTTGGCTAGTTTCGTTAAATTCCCAATAGTGATTTACAAGCGGCTGGTGATTAATCAGCTTTCAAAATATACACAATTCTAAAAAACAACGCTATCGACCATACTTGGCCATTAAGATTACTCCACGTGGATATGTGTTGACTTTCTTTACTTCTTATGTGGGGTACAAGAAAAGAAGCTCGGTGGTGAGGGATCCCCGAACACGTGTATGTAGCAATAATTGGCATTTGCTTTTCTTGAATTTTAAGCAATTTTAAATTTTAAATAGTTAATTGAAACATGAAAAACGTTCCTAAAATTATCGTGTTTATAATAAGATAACTTATATGAATTTGGATCCAGCGTCGTGACTAATTTTTAATGATATATAATTTTTATTCAATAATTATTAATCATAATTTATAAAAAAATTAGTGTAAAATTAAACTCGACATCAAATTTAAGTCATAGTTATAGAGTAATATTGTACTTATAAATTGTTATATAAATATTTTTTTATAAGACGTACGTAGTATGATTGGTTGGATTAAAATATAAAATAACATAAATAAATGATATGGACTAAATGATGTTTTCATTCAACTAATCATGTTGTATCATGTCAATTCATATCATAGAATTTATTATTGAGGAATTTTAATTTTATATTTAATTTGTTCATATCTTTTGACAACTTGTAACAAAAGATAAATATCACGATTATAATAGATAAAAGATTATAATTATAACCTTATCTTTGAGGATAATGATAATAATAATAATAATTTATTATATATTATCCTTAATATTATACTACTTAAAAGTTAAAACACATCATCATCTTCATCTACTTTTATGGTTGTAAATGTGATCATCTCTCATAATATTATTTCAAAAGTATGATCGAGTTTGAATACAACAAGGGGTAAAATAGTCTTACGACGATGATGGTGGCCGTCTTGCAGCTTACACAAGATCTTATTAATTTTAGGAGAGTGAAATAGAGAATGGAGATGTTCCTTACACTCTTTTTTTTTGATTTTTTTTTTTTTTTAACTAGATGTTAATTAAAAAAATTAATAAGTATGCATCGTTTAATAGAGAATATTGATTAATAATATAAGTTAAATTATAAATATTACAGTGATAATATAAATTAGTTTATAAATTTACTAAATTCTATATCAAACGCTATATATATGAAAAAATTAGAAATTTATCATTTTTTAGAATAGGTGATCACAAAATGACACATCGATGATTTTGTTAAAGTATACATGGATTTGTATATCAAATTTTTTGCCATAATACATAATAATTCCCATGTACTTATTAAACACCTAAATTTTATGACATATTATAATTATATTAAAGGTATAATATTAAATTAATAAATTTATTAAATAAAATACATATTATAATTTTATAAGAATTCTATTATAATAAGAAAATATATATTATACTATCCTATTGAAATTTTTTTTAAAAAAAACAATATTAAATTATCCACAATTAATTTTTAATCTCTACAATTATTTTTTTATTAAATTATAAATTTAAAATATCTCCATAATTAATTTTTATTATTAAATTATAAAACTAAAATAATAAATTATTAACATAATAAACCTATTATAATATAAAAATGTAATTTACTATTAAAGTAATAAACCAATTAATTTAATTTAATTAATTAATAATTTAATTTATTATAAAATTATAAAATTAAAATAAACCTATTATAATAGGAAAACATATTATAATCTCCTGTTAAAATAAAAAACATACATGACACATAATCTCTACAATTATTTTTTTATTATTAAATTATAAAAATAAAATATATTTTCAATTAATTTGTTATTAAATAAAAAACTTATTACAAAAAAAATACATATTATAATTTTATAAGAACTCTATTAAAATAATAAAAAAAATATTATATTATCATATAAATGTTAAACATTTTAAGACTCCCTATCGCGCCATGTGCCGGCTTCATTTTAAAATTACAATATAAAATTAATAAATCTATTAAATAAAATACATATTATAATTTAATAATAATTATATTATAACACAAAAACATATTATACTATCCTATTAAAATAAAATAAAAAATACTATTAAATTATTTTCAATTAACCTAATATCTACAATTAATTTTTTATTAATAAATTATAAAAATAAAATTACCTATGTAATTATTTTTTTAGTATTCAATTATAAAATTAAAATAATAAACTATTAACATAATAAACTATTACAATATAAAAATATAATTTACTATTAAAATAAGAAACATACAAATTTAATTAATTAAATAATATTTTAATTTATTATTATTAAATTATAAAATTAAAATAAAGAAATCTATTATAATAAAAAAAATATTATAGCCTCCTGTTGAAATAAAAAATATATATGTGACACTTAATCAATACAATAACCTCAACAATTAATTTTTATTATTAAATTATAAAATTAGAATATATTTACAATTAAATTTTTTATTAAATAAAAAACTATTATAATAAAACTTAAAAACAATACTAATTATTGTATGGGCCAAATTTGGTCCAAGGGTAAAATTGTCTTTCACCTTAAGCCCATCAGCATGTTAGGCCCGAAAATAAGGACCAAAGCCCAAAGAATTATGTATTATTTGATTACAATTAAATCATAAACTAATGACCACTCCACTTAACCTAATTCTAGCACTAAACCCCACCATTCCACTTAACCTAAATTATAGCACTAATCCTCACTTACTCCAAAACCATTACCAAATACACCAACATTAGATCATGTTTTATCTATAAATATGAAAAGAATACGGGAAGAAGTAATTAAAGTCTCATTTCTCTCACCCTAATACTTCATGCTCTCAATCCTTGATCCCCTCATATATTACACGGCCCTCACGGCCAAACAAAGGAAGTAGAGGTAATATTCAACCTTGCTTTCCCACTTTACAAATTTATTTCGTGCCACTGACTTGGGCGTCGGAGTGTCCCCGGCACCCACCACACCGGTGGTAGTCTACTCCCGCTCACTCTACCTTTGTCTTGCAGGATTGCTAGTGCCCAACCTACAAATTCTGATTGAGGACCTCGGCCGAAATCCAGCGTCCACAATTTGGCGCCCACCGTGGGGCCCTAGCAATAATTTGCAGACAAAGGCTTTCCACCCTACAAACACTCACTGCTTAGTCAATCATGACTTCAAGCAATGAACAAACACCTGATCCAGTGGCATCACAATTGGCCATACTACAAGACAGATTGAAAGCTTTGGAAGAAGAGAATTTTACCTTTCGTAGTTCCAACATAAACCCCCAAAAACAATTGGAACTACTTCATCACCCACACAGCTTCACAATACATCAGAACAACACAACAACCGGATCACTCCAGCTAACCTTCAAGGAGCATTTGACGAAACAACAGACGACGTTCCATCAAATGGTGAGAACCAGAGGAACTTACCAAGTTCATCAGTCAACCAAGCCCAGCAAATTGTCATCACAATGAGAAAGGAAATGAAAGAATTTAAAGAAGCTATTATGTCCAGTCTACCAGGGGTGAAACTCCCAATGAAGAAGAGTAGAGCTGGAACCATTTCAGATACCCATTTCATTGAGGCGATAACATCTGTTGAGCTACCACGGAATTTCAGCCCACCAGACATGAAGTTATACGATGGATCCACTGACCCAGACGACCATGTCATTCATTATAAATACAAAATGATGTCAACAGGTTTAGCTCCTCATCAATGGGAAGCTGGAATGTGCAGAGGATTTGGAGAAACTTTGGGTGGTCCAGCTCTTACATGGTTCATCAACCTACCATACAGATCCATCAAATCTTATCAACAATTAGCAGACAAATTTGTTGAACATTTCGCCAGCTCTTGCAAACTTGAAAAAACAACTGATGATCTTAGTGCCATCCTACAACGGAGGGGAGAATCATTGCGAAGCTATGTTGCTCGATTCAACAAAGAAAGAATAACAATTCCAGACCTTCATCAACCAACAGCTGTGGAGGCTTTCAGGAACGGGTTACTTTGTGAAAGTGGACTCTACAAAAAGTTGACCAAGTTCCGGTGCTACACGATGGACCAGGTTATGGCTCGAGCCCAAGTCGAAATCAGGTGGGAAGAAGATAAAAGGAATAAAAGGAAAGACATTTCCTCCAACATGAAAAGCGAAAGAACAGCCCATTCTACCAAACGACATAAAGAATTTACAAATATGATGCCTAAGCGTCATTCTGAGAAATGGAACCACCCAAGGAAAGAACATCAGCCCCTCCAAAAAGGTTTTGATCAAAGACCTCCACCATACAGAGCTCGGGAAACAATTCCGATGGAAAAACCCAGACTCCCAGACTACAATTTTTCTATATCTCTGGGAGAGTTAGTCTTGGTACTTAAAAAGATGGGAAATGAAGTAAAGTGGCCACCACGCAACAGAGAAAGTTTCAAAAATAAAGACACAAACAAATGGTGTGAGTTCCATCGAGACTACGGCCATACCACAGCTGAATGTGTGGCGTTGAGGTTGGAAGTACTTGAGTTGTTGAACAAAGGGTTTTTAAGGGATCTACTTACGGAGAAGGGGCAAGCTACTTTAGCTCAGAGG
This sequence comes from Zanthoxylum bungeanum, assembly GCA_019454045.1. NCBI lineage: Eukaryota > Viridiplantae > Streptophyta > Magnoliopsida > Sapindales > Rutaceae > Zanthoxylum > Zanthoxylum bungeanum. The sequence continues at coordinate 92,005 of SKCR01010102.1, forward strand.
AACGAGAAGGATGGACATGGGGAAGCACCAATTCAACCTCCACCAATTGATAACACCGTGAATTTCATTTCAGGAGGATCAGAGATTAGTGGAGTATCATATTCAGCAGCCAAACGACATTCCAGAGCGATTGTGTCAAGCCTTCAACATTCCACGACGTCTTTAGAAAAAATGTTTACAAACCTAATAATGGAGTTTCCAGACGACATCAACTCTGGTAGCATGAACCCTCATCATGACGCCTTAGTAATCTCTCTACAGGTGGCAAATTTCATGATCAAACGAGTTCTGATAGATACAGGATCCTCAACCAACATCATCTTTACAACAGCCTTGGCAGACATGGGAGCTGAATTAGAGAAAGTTAACAAAAGGACGACTGTGTTGATTGGATTCAGTGGTGAACAAAAATTTACTTTGGGAGAAATAAGCCTTCCAGTCTACGCAGGGGGAATCAACAAAATGACAACCTTCCTAGTCCTGGATTGTCCTTCAGCCTACAATCTAATTATTGGGAGGCCATGGATTCATGAAATGAGGGCAGTATCGTCCACCTATCATCAAACTCTAAAGTTTCCTACAAAGTGGGGGATTCAAGAGATAAGGGGAGATAGAGTTGCTTCCAGAGGATGCTACCAAACAACAATGAAGGCAAAGGTCCATTCAGCATAGCAATTACAGAACGAACCTCATTCACAGGAGCCCACACTTCCAAATATTGAAGAATTGGATGAGGTTCAAATCCATGACAAATATGCAGACCATAAAACTCAAATTGGAGCAAATCTAGATCCCAGACTACGAGCAGACTTAAGTGAATTTTTGCGAAAACGACATGACCAGTTCGCTTGGTCGCATGAAGACATGACTGGGATTGACCCCAGCTTGATTACTCATCAACTCCATGTGGATCCAGACTATCCTCCAATCAGACAGAAAAGAAGGAAGTTTGCCCCAAAAGAAACCAGATCATTGATGAAGAAATCCAAAAATTGTTACAAAATGGTGCCATTAAAGAAGTTCAATTCCCAGCCTGGTTAGCCAATGTGGTGGTGGTACGAAAGAAGAATGGAAAATGGAGAGTTTGTATCGACTTCACAGATTTGAACAAAGCATGCCCAAAAGATTCATTCCCATTGCCTCATATTGATCAAATGGTTGATGCTACAGCTGGACACGAATTGCTAAGTTTTATGGATGCATACTCTGGGTACAATCAAATCCTTATGCATCCAAACGACCAAGAGAAAACAGCTTTCATGACCAATAGGGGCATATTCTGTTACAAGGTAATGCCCTTTGGTCTCAAAAATGCAGGTGCTACATATCAGAGAATTGTCAATAAAATGTTCTCGCAACATATTGGAAAAACAATGGAGGTGTATGTAGACGACATGTTGGTGAAATCATCGAAATCTGATCAGCATCTGCAACACCTGGAAGAAGCATTCAAGGTGATGAATAGGTATGGGATGAAATTGAATCCAACAAAATGTGCGTTTGGAATTGCTTCTGGGAAATTCTTGGGATATGTCGTTACACAACGAGGGATTGAGGCAAATCCAGATCAAATCAGGTCCATACTTGAAATTCCTTCTCCAACCTGCCCAAAGGAAGTTATGCGACTAGCAGGGAGAATTGCTGCGTTGAACAGATTCATCTCCAAGTCGACAGACAAAAGTTTCATGTTCTTTTCAGCCATTAAAAAGACAAAAAACTTTGAATGGACTCCAGCCTGCGAACAAGCTCTGAAAGAGCTGAAGCAGTATTTAACATCATCACCATTGTTGTCAAAACCACTCGACAATGAAAGGTTATTCTTGTATTTGGGAGTGTCAGATCAAGCAGTGAGCGCTGTTTTGATTCGAGAAGAGAACGGCACCCAACTTCCAGTCTACTATGTAAGCAAAGCATTACTTGATACGGAGTCACGTTATTTGCATTTGGAGAAATTGGTACTAGCCTTGGTAATGTCTGCCAGGAAGCTACGACCATACTTTCAAGGGCATCCTATCACAGTTTACTCGGAGTACCCCTTGAGGAGCATACTACACAAGCCAGAGTTGACTGGAAGATTAACAAAATGGGCTGTCGAATTAGGAGAACACGACATCACATACCAGCCCAGAACAACAATCAAATCTCAAGCCTTGGCTGACTTTGTAGCTGATTTCAGTCCAACTCAGAATCTCTTGGAAGGTACCGAAGTCAATTCAATCCAATCTGATTCACTTTGGAAACTTTCAGTCGATGGTTCTAGCAATAAGAAAGGGTGCGGCCTTGGCATAGTGATCACTACTCCTGATGGGGACATACTACAACAAGCAATTAAATGTGGATTCCGAGTTACAAACAATGAAGCAGAATATGAAGCTTTGATAGCAGGAATCAGCTTGGTCAAAGAGCTTGGGGGAAGAAGAATCGAAGTGAAATCAGACTCCCAATTGATAGTGAATCAGCTCCAAGGTTCATATCAGGCACGAGACCCTCAAATGTTATCCTACTTGCAGAAAGTTAAAGAAGTCCAGGCGACATTTCAAGAATTCAACATAACTCAGGTTTCAAGAAGTGAAAACACTCAGGCGGACGCGTTGGCTACCCTTGGGTCGACGATGCATGGAGACAAACTACAATCAATTCCAGTAGTGTATTTAAATTGGCCATCAATTTGGAAGGAGAACAAAGAGATCAGCACCATCACTTCAGACGACTCGTGGATGACACCAATCATGAAATACTTGCAAGATGGACTGCTTCCAGAAGATAGAAATGAAGCAAGAAAGATTCAAAGGCAGGCAGCAAGATTCACCATATTTAATGGACAACTATTGAAAAGGTCGTTCTCTGGACCCTACTTGAAATGTCTTACTCATGATCAAGCACAACATGTACTATCAGAATTGCACGAAGGAGAATGCGGAAATCATTCTGGAGGACGAAGCCTTGCCTCACGCGCCCATTCGACTGGGTATTATTGGCCAACTATGAGAATTGATTCGGTCAATTACACGAAGAAGTGTGAAAAGTGTCAGAGATTTGCTCCTATTCCACATCTTCCACCAGAAAAGTTGAATCCTATCCTATCCCCATGGCCGTTCATGAAATGGGGTATGGATATTGTAGGGAAGCTACCAACCGCCCCTGGACTCATGTCGAGTCAAGTAAACTCCTGAACCACCGTTTGGTTCAGTCGACAAAGGACATTCCCCTGGACTCATGTCGAGTCAAGTAAACTCCTGAACCACCGTTTGGTTCAGTCGACAAGGGACATTCCCCTGGACTCATGTCGAGTCAAGTAAACTCCTGAACCACCGTTTGGTTCAGTCGACAAGGGACATTCCCCTGGACTCATGTCGAGTCAAGTAAACTCTTGAACCACCGTTTGGTTCAGTCGACAAGGGACATTCCCCTGGACTCATGTCGAGTCAAGTAAACTCCTGAACCACCGTTTGGTTCAGTCGACAAGGGACATTCCCCTGGACTCTTGTCGAGTCAAGTAAACTCCTGAACCACCGTTTGGTTCAGTCGACAAGGGACATTCCCCTGGACTCATGTCGAGTCAAGTAAACTCCTGAACCACCGTTTGGTTCAAATGGACAAGGGACATTCCCCTGGACTCATGTCGAGTCAAGTAAACTCCTGAACCACCGTTTGGTTCAGTCGACAAGGGACATTCCCCTGGACTCATGTCGAGTCAAGTAAACTCTTGAACCACCGTTTGGTTCAGTCGACAAGGGACATTCCCCTGGACTCATGTCGAGTCAAGTAAACTCCTGAACCACCGTTTGGTTCAGTCGACAAGGGACATTCCCCTGGACTCTTGTCGAGTCAAGTAAACTCCTGAACCACCGTTTGGTTCAGTCGACAAGGGACATTCCCCTGGACTCATGTCGAGTCAAGTAAACTCCTGAACCACCGTTTAGTTCAGTCGACAAGGGACATTCCCCTAGACTCATGTCGAGTCAAGTAAACTCCTGAACCACCGTTTGGTTCAAATGGACAAGGGACATTCCCCTGGACTCATGTCGAGTCAAGTAAACTCCTGAACCACCGTTTGATTCAGTCGACAAGGGACATTCCCCTGGACTCATGTCGAGTCAAGTAAACTCCTGAACCACCGTTTGGTTCAGTCGACAAGGGACATTCCCCTGGACTCATGTCGAGTCAAGTAAACTCCTGAACCACCGTTTGGTTCAGTCGACAAGGGACATTCCCCTGGACTCTTGTCGAGTCAAGTAAACTCCTGAACCACCGTTTGGTTCAGTCGACAAGGGACATTCCCCTGGACTCATGTCGAGTCAAGTAAACTCCTGAACCACCGTTTGGTTCAGTCGACAAAGGACATTCCCCTAGACTCATGTCGAGTCGAGTAAAACTCCTGAACCACCGTTTGGTTCAAATGGACAAGGGACATTCCCCTGGACTCATGTCGAGTCAAGTAAACTCCTGAACCACCGTTTGGTTCAGTCGACAAGGGAAATTCCCCTGGACTCATGTCGAGTCAAGTAAACTCCTGAACCACCGTTTGGTTCAGTCGACAAGGGACATTCCCCTGGACTCATGTCGAGTCAAGTAAACTCCTGAACCACCGTTTGGTTCAGTCGGCAAGGGACATTCCCCTGGACTCATGTCGAGTCAAGAAAATTCCTGAATCACCGTTTGGTTCAGTCGACAAGGGACATTCCCCTGAAATCATGTCGAGTCAAGTAAAAATCCTGAACCACCGTCTGGTTCAGTTGACAAGGGACATTCCCCTGGACTCATGTCAAGTCAAGTAAAAATCCTGAACCACCGTTTGGTTCAGTTGACAATGGACATTCCCCTAGACTCATGTCGAGTCAAACATACTCCTGAACTACCGTTTGATTCAGTCGACAAGGAACATTCCCCTGGACTCATGAACTCCTGAAATTCTATTTCAGTTCGGTCAAAAAACACGTACTTCATGACCCTAGATAAATCAAGAAGCTAAGATGCATGCAAACAGAAACCTACGTTTTTGTATATATTTTGACACGACATTTGGCAGAAGGTAACACACTCTTACGCTCTTTTTTCATACGACACGGATAAATATACTCTCTAAAGCAAAAATTCTTTGACTTAGAGAGTAAGGGACAAACTGTATGGGCCAAATTTGGTCCAAGGGTAAAACTGTCTTTCACCTTAAGCCCATCAGCATGTTAGGCCCGAAAATAAGGACCAAAGCCCAAAGAATTATGTATTATTTGATTACAATTAAATCATAAACTAATGACCACTCCACTTAACCTAATTCTAGCACTAAACCCCACCACTCCACTTAACCTAATTCTAGCACTAATCCTCACTTACTCCAAAACCATTACCAAATACACCAACATTAGATCATGTTTTATCTATAAATATGAAAAGAATACGGGAAGAAGTAATTAAAGTCTCATTTCTCTCACCCTAATACTTCATGCTCTCAATCCTTGATCCCCTCATATATTACACGGCCCTCACGGCCAAACAAAGGAAGTAGATGTAATATTCAACCTTGCTTTCCCACTTTACAAATTTATTTCGTGCCACTGACTTGGGCGTCGGAGTGTCCCCGGCACCCACCACACCGGTGGTAGTCTACTCCCGCTCACTCTACCTTTGTCTTGCAGGATTGCTAGTGCCCAACCTACAAATTCTGATTGAGGACCTCGGCCGAAATCCAGCGTCCACAATTATAATCCATTCGTGACTTTATTAAAATAAGAAGACATATTATGTTGTCCTATTATAATAAAAAAATCATTATTAAATTATAAAATTAAATTAATAAATCTATTAAATAAGATTCATATTATAACAAAAAACAACATTTGATTAAATATATATATATGTGTGTGCGCGCGCTTGTGTTAAATTTTTTTTAATTTTCTCATCGCATCATATGACACATAATCTCTATAATTAATTTTTTTATTACCTATTATAATACAAAGATATATCATAATCATCTATTAAGATAAAAAATATGTGTGTCACATAATCTATATAATTAATATATTTTTTATTAAATTATTAAAATAAAATACATATTATAATATAAAAATATAATTTCGGGTCTATTGTCATTTTTTATTTTATTTTGAAAAATTTCTATAAATTTTCTAATATTTATTTCGCTTCAGGATGCAAACTCTCAATTAACTTTTGTACAGTGAATTATAAATATTATTAGAGAACTGAGAGACAAATGAATGAGATATAAATATTAAATTGAAGTAAATCAATTATCTCATTTAAACTATAAAACCGATAAGGTCCAGAGCATTTACAAGATTAATACATAAAATATATGCTCAACACGCACAAAGTGCGAGCCTTGTGATAGTTATTAGAATTAACATTAATATTATAGGTCGATTTTTAAAAGAGTTTGCTATAGACAAACATTAATTTAAGATAACTGTATATTTTTTTTGAAACGTTAGAAACTCCGCCGCTAAATCACTCGATCTGTGTTCTAAGTCATTTATCATCAAAGTCACACCGGGTTAAGATGATTATAATATTAATACTGAAAAAAAACGAACCAAGATCAGATAGCAGTAATAATATGATCTATTGACCAGATTCAATGTACTTTGGCAGGATATTATGATAGTGCAATTATAATAAACTTAATCTTTTTCATAAAGTGGCTTAGCTTATCACAAGACGAGACGAGGATTGAATGTTGATTTGGAATTGGAGCATACACGTGACAGCATAAGATAGGTCATTTTTGGAGTTGCCACGTGGAAACATAAGATTGCCTCTTTTATAAATTAAATTAAAAAAAAAAATGGATTGGATTGGATTGGATGAAGCAAAAGCAAAAACTTAAAGTGAAGGATTAGGCAGACTTTCGTTTAATAATATAAGAGAAGGATAAACATGTCATTTTGTTCGATCTCTTCAATGCAAGGGGGAAATAAAGATATAAAGAATGTTATCTTAGAGAGTGAGATGTCAACACAATTGCTTAAAAAACACATTTTTTTTAAAAAAAATAAAATAATAATAATAATAATATATGTGTAGTGAAGAAAGTGGAATTAGAAGAGGCATATTCTTTCTTATAGAGAAATTTACACAAATGACTTATTAGTGTGAGTGGATTTAGATATGACCTCATGCTATATATCCACTCAAAACTCATATATATATACTAAGTGCGTGAGTTCGAGGAGCAACTAAGATAATATGCCACTCAAAATAATCAACTCTTAAAGTAAGATAAGAAACATAAGGACACATAGTTAATTTAATTAATATTTTATTATAAAATTATAAAATTAAAATATCTCTATAATTAATTTTTAATTAAATAAAATACATATTATAATAAAAAAAAACATATTATAATTTTATAAGGACTCAATTATAATAAGAAAATATATCATACTATTATATTATAATTAAAAATAATATTAAATTATAAAATTAAATTAATAAATCTATTAAATAAGAACCATTTTATAACAAGAAAATATATTATACTATCCAATTAATTTTTAATTAATATCACATATAATCCGGTAAATAAATAAATAAATAAATATATATATATTAATATACATATAATCCGGTAGATCAGTTATCTCATTTACACTATAAAACTGATAAGATCCAGAATATCTATAAGATCAATACGCAGAAAGTGCGGCCCATGTGTTAGTGAGAAATAAAATTTGAATAATACCAAATAATTTTATTTTTTGTAAAAATTGATGTTCCGTATTATATCAATACCACGTGTCTTATATAATTTAATTTCTTATATTATTTAAAAGTTATGAACACATTCACATGTAAACATAAAGAAAAAAGGAGAATAAGAAAATAATAAAAAGTAATATTTTTTTATTGTGCTTTTGAAAACATTAATTTAAACAATATTGAACAAATTGAGTGGAACTATTGAAGAAATACTTGGCCTATCCTAAACATATAAGATATTTTTTTCTTGCCGAATGAGATATGATTATGACATTAATTCTCACGTCACTCTCTTTGCAATTTGAGAAGTCAAAAAAATGACCAACTAATTAATTGTATAGACAACAACCCATTCATTAAGCTAATTTGAAGTATTAGGCCAGCAAAACTTTTCATATTTTTCATGTGCCAAAATTTGGAGTTACAAGTTTTGCATCTTCAATATAAAGTCCAAAACATCATTGTTATTCAATTATTGGGTCTACATTTTATCATGGATTTAACAAAACAACTCATAAATTTTACGTCGACCCGGTGGAAAAAAATGAGAGGTAGTGGTGTTGTCATATGTCAAGTAATGTCAGAGAAAATCTAAGATGTCATGGACAAAAATTATGATTTTAAAAATTATAGGTGATAAACGTACGTTGGAGGAATGCATAACGTTTAGGCCTCGAAGTGGTGCCTAAAAGGACGGGCTAGAGGAGGTTAAGCGGTTTTATGAAATTTACGTTCAATTAAGTTTAGATTTAGGATTTGGAATATTAAGGTCAATTAGAGTTAGGTTATAGAAATTTAATATTAATTAAAGTTAGGGTTTAGCAAAATAAGGTTAATTAGGTTTAGGGTTTTGAAATTTGGATTAAATTATGATTAGTATTAGAATTTGCCATTTCCGGCAAACTACTTACGAACTCGCCACTTTACAATGCTCATAAATAATATGCAGCTGACACACCTCTTTAATCCAAGCATCGATATGAGTCACCGTTTTTCATTGATCTAGGCTTTTTTGAATGATTGTCGCCTAGCCGAAAATTTTTCAGTAAAACTGAACAGTTAGGCACCGCCTAACGCCTAGATTATTTTTAGAGCAGTGACAAAAATTATAAATAGAGACTTATATTTTATTAAACTTAATAAAATAATGATTTCAGATAAAACACAATTACATCAGCAACACAAAAATCCATGTAGCAATTACTTAATGGGAAAAGACTTTTATTTAGTTGTTTGGTTTTGGTATATATGATCACTGGCTTAAAAAAAGTGTGGCTTGGTGCCAATGACTTGAGATTTACTTGTTAGGTCATGAGTTCGAGTCAATATGTGCATTTTATGTAAGAGTTTGAGGCAGCAAGAGGATTTTACCTACTCCGCTTAAACTCGGGTCGGATGGTTTGGCAGCGAGGTTTCCAACATTTTTAATAAAAAAAATATATGACCACCATTTTATTTGTAATTATATAAGTACAACTTGGTATTGCGTGATTGTGATTAAGAGGAAAAAATGGAACCAAAAGACACCAAGTTGCAAGTTTCTTCTCATCAAGAAAATGATTTGAAAGTGAAAGAAAATGAAGAAGGAAGAACACATTTGATTTGAAAAGTTTTATGGAGACCAAGTAAATAAACCTATTTTTCCAAAACTCCTGTAGAATAAAAAAAAAGGTCGGGGAAATGGAAGAAAACACGTTTTAGAAAATGAAGTGATACTAATTTGACTCGATTGATACTAAAACAAAGTCTCACATAAAAAAGAAAAAGTTTTTATTTTGAGTCTTGATATTTAGTTAATTTAACTTTTTATTACATTTGAAAACAGTTTTTAAGACTTACATATATGATGAAGGAATTTCTTTTTATTCACGGAAACTTTTTTCATTATATATTTTGAAATTATTGATAGTTTTATGGAATAGATTTCGTATTCCGTAATTTTGGTTGGCGACTTTGCATGAGAATGGGCTTAAAGCCCATCACTATTTAACATATTGATTGGGCTTGGGCCTCCAAAACTCTGCTTGCTTTATTTTTTCTCTTGTGAGGCTAAAAGTAATTTTGAACATCACTCTCAATTTATCATACGGACACTAGATAAGGTTTGGGATTTGCACGCAACTGAAAGCTATAAAAAAGATGCTCAAAATTTGGTAACCTGAATTTTTATTTCATGTAAAATTTCCAAGTCCACAAACAACAACATCATTTTTCATGCTATATTTGACTTGCTAGAGGCAACTACCACTACCCACCATGCTGCTGCTTACCCACCCACCAGGTAACTTACAGGATTTAAAAGGAGGAAAAGGGAGTTAAAAAAAAAAAAAAAAAAAAAAAATAATAATAAAAACAGAACACAACTAGTATGAGTAATGTCAACTCCAAAACAGCAATAGTAAAAAGAATTCATATCATTTCACCGGTAGGTTCGATAAGAAGGGCTGTACATGCAGCTCTCAGCATACTTCACCAGGTCATTGGGTTGGGGGAGGCGAGTTGCCAAACCTGTAAAACCAATTACGGAATCACAAGTGTGATACTAGTTGCCTACAACAATGGTATCGTAAAAGAGGTAGCTGAATAGAAGGGAACTCACCGAGTTCATATGCTTTTGCAGCTACTTCTGCAGCAATATGAGCTGAAATCTTTCTGATGTTCTTGAATGGTGGGTATAGGAGTCCCTTGTCAAAGTTCTCCTGTGTTACTTCTGAAGCCAATGCTTCCGCTGTACCAAGGAAATGTAAATGAGTCGTCACTTGAATTCCGGGAACAAGTTTTTCTTGAATGATATTCAACTTATAAAGGACCACATTACTAAGAACAAGATAATATACGAATGTACCATGTCCAATGGCACAATCAACATTGGTAAAAGATCTAAAAAGAGTTTATACGGTCTATCATCTATCGATTCATCAGGATACAGCTTGGAAAAATTGAGCTGATTGTGTAAAGCTTTCAAAAAAGAATATTAAACTACAATCCTAAAAAAAAAGGGAGAGCGAAAGAGGAACAAACATATGTCAAGTTTTACAGAAAGGCCTATCCCAACAATTGTTGAGAATTAACTTTCCTCTAGGAGGTCTAGTCTGATTATCATTTCGCCCTAATATATTCAATTCAGTTTTGAATAACATGACAATATAGGAAAACGCAAAGCAAAACGAATATCAAAATTGTGCATAATTTCGGCAGTTGGTCTAATATGGAACTTTAAGAAGCATAAGTTTGTTTACGGTCAATATCCTAACTCATTTCACTCAGCAACTTAAGATGCAATCTCAAATGTTCAAAACAATGTGCACTTACCAGCTGTCAGAAGCATGTCATCATGAACGCGGATCGCACCGGACATTATTAAGCCCAGACCAAATCCAGGGAAAATGTATGCATTATTTGCCTGAATAGATAAAAAAAAATAAACAATAAATTCAGTCCTCGGAGTTTAATATATCTGTATAGGACAACCACTCTAAATTGTAAAGGTCAGACCTGGCCAGGCACAAAAACATTGCCCTTATATTCGACAGGGTCAAATGGGCTCCCACTTGCAAATATGGCTCGGCCCTGCATGTGACAAAAGACAAGTCAAGAATAATCATTAAAAGCAACATGAAAGGTACAAATAGAGGTGAAGACATAAGCCGCTGATGATAAGATATATGCTGTGAATTACCTGGCTCCATGTATAAGCTTGTTCTGCAGTGCATTCAGATTGTGAAGTTGGGTTGGAAAGAGAGAGAATAACGGGTTTCTGCATGCAGTCGTACACAACAATGTCTAGATAGCTGCTTCATTAGCAAATGCGTTTCATTTATAAAAATCCGTACAACATACCTCGTTCAAGGAGGACATAGCCTCAATAACTTCTTTAGTAAAAGTTTGACCTTGCCCTGATGTGCCAATCAAAACTGTTGGCTTGACTTCCTGATAAAACAAGGTCACATGTAATAAGAATTAGCTTAAATAGGCAGGTGAGACATGTATGAAGAGAGAGAGAGAGTTCCCACATTAACAGCATCTACAAGATTCTTGACAGGTTCATGTTCATGAGCCCACGGCTTTTTGAAATGTTGGAGAGATTCTAAACGGGAACTGACAATCAATCCCTGCAACAGAGTGAAAAAATAAAAATAAAGGCCCACTCAAGCTTATACGACTAGACAGAAAACAAACAGGGAGATAGAGAGCAAATACTTCACAAAGCAAGGAACAAGATCAAGTTTTTTCTACCTTTGAGTCCACTAGCCAAATCTTCTTGCGAGTCTCCTCTAACGGCATATTGGTCTGCACAGAGAATCGGGTACTTAAATGCCTTTATGTTTCTTTCACATTATGTGCTTCCATCAAAATATATCCAAGATAAAATATGTAGAAATAAAAACTTTATGCTAATAGGTTATAACCTGTTTAGATATCTCAAGAGCTATGAGTTCTGCTATTCCAGTGCCAGCCTGTTTTCCAACCAACGGAAGTGAGATGCAGCAACAAAGAGGCAGTAGTATATATACGTAAAGGGGGTTATGATTTTAATGGAGGGTTTTGACTCTTGACACATAATGAGCAATTGTAATTCATACAAAAGCATATAATTCAAAAGGTTTAAACATATGAATTTTATTTATTTCCCTCTCACTTTCCCAACCAACTTCTACAAACTCAGAAACTTGATTAGGGTTTCCCCTTTTAGAGTATGTTGGAGAAATAATCACAAAGCAGAGTAAAGACATCTGAAAAGGAAAAATGCAAACTCACCTCTCCTGCACCAAGGAATAAAAATTTGTGGTCAGCTAAGTTTCCTCCAAGAAATTTCATTGCTGAAATAAGTCCTGCAAGGACCACAGATGCTGTCCCCTGAAATATTAACCAAATTTTGGAGATCAGCTCATCAGTAATTCCAAGTATCGTAAATGAAAACAAACAAATTACCTGAATATCATCATTAAAAACAAGATGTGTAGTGCCATATTTATCAAGCAGATTGAAAGCATTGTGGTTTGCAAAGTCTTCGAACTGCAAAACACGGGTTTAGATAACATGGAGACGACTTGTAAAATCAGCAAAGTCCGCAGTTTGTCCTTTGCTCATAGTGAACTACCTGAACCAGAATTTTCTCCCCATAGTTCTGCTTGACAGCTGTCATGAATTCATGTAGCAGTTCAGCATATTCCTAACACAACGTAGAGAAAATCAATTAAGTAGAACCTAAAGGTAGAAACTTCAATGGATGAACTCAAAGGAATAATAGAAGACCAGACGAGTTCCCAAAAAAATCAAGAACCTGTCCAGTAGCCCTCTTTTTCCTTAGTCCGATGTAGAACTCATCATCCAACAACTTCTCATTGTTTGTCCCCACATCAATGGTTACAGGCAAACACTGAAACAACCAATACATATGGTAATAATACTTTTAACAGTTGTTACATGAAAGTAAAACAACAGCAACCTAATTATGAAACTTCATTAACTTATCATATGAGAATCATGACAGCAACTCTATATATGGTGGCATTCTGCTCTGAATAAAATACTTCAGAAATGTAAAGTTCTATAGGATAGCTAGTGTAAGGGAGTTTAACCTAAATTACAAGGTTTTAAACTTCAGCGAAGCAGTAATTTTACTGAACAAAGAAAAGCATTTACCTATAACAATAGTATTATCATGTGATACTTACAGCTGAAGGACGAATTCCTCCAAGTGCCGTGTATAAAGAAAGTTTGCCAACAGGTATTCCCATTCCGTGACAACCAAGATCTCCTAGTCCCAGAATCCGCTCCCCGTCAGTGACAACAATGACTTGAATATTCTTCTCAGGCCAATTCCTCAACACCTCAAGAACCTTCCCTCTGCAAAGATATGCTTATCAGTTTGAACACAAAAAGCAAACAAGCATTAAATCAAAAGCCACAGGTAAATCAATATGGGGAACTAGATTGTAATGCCATAAAACATACTTTTCCTTCAAACTAATGAAAACACCCTGAGGACGGCTATAGATGCTCCCGTATTTCTGGCAGGCTTCTCCCACAGTCGGTGTATAGACAATTGGGAGTAACTCCTCAACATGGTCAATTAGAAGCTTATAGAACAGCCTCTGATTTCTCTCCTGTATCCAGAAAGAACCAATTTGAATAAAACTTTTTTTTTTTTTACAATTTTGAGCTGATGACATCAATATCAGAATGAATTATCATAAAGGTACCTGAAGATCCATCATGGCCATATACCTCTGGAGTGGAAGTTGGTACTGGCGGATATTGTGCAACATTTTCTTCACCTGACAAGTGAAGTGGCAAAAAGGTATTTTCAAATATCATACAAATCCAGAAAAACAGATGTGGGAAGAAAGATAAGAGAGAAGGGAAAAGAAAGAAGAAAACAATTTAAATGCTGGATAGATAACCTGGAGATCTTGCGATATAACTGTAGGGGGAAGAAGACCACGCAAGTAATGTGAATCCCTTTCTTTTTCAGAGAATGCAAGGCCTTTGTTGTGGTGTGGATCTCTCAACAAAGAATACCCACTAACACACAGAAAAAATATAATTGTATTAAATGGAACGTAAAATTAACAAATCAATCTTTACTAACAAATTAAAAAGAAACCCCTTCTTCTGGAGCTATGGAATGAATGATGGTGCATCAGCATTACATTTACATAAATAACCAGTCACAGCTGGAAATGAACTATCTCCATCTCCAAGAATGGTAGCAGATGTCCAAAACAGTGATTTCAAAGTTCCAAAGAATTAAACATATTCTTGTTGTATGTATCTAGCAGTTTAAGCTGAGGAAGTTTGCACCAGGTGTCATTAGATTCACAAAACCAAACAATTGGAATACATTACTCTCATCATAAGAGCAATCTAATAAAAATTGTTTAAAAGTGAAACTTAATTATATGACATAATTGTTGGAATTTTTCAAAATATTTATTGTTTTCGAATATTGATTTACGCTAACGCATCAAGGTCGTTAGAACAAGATATCCAGAGCTCGTTCTTCGTTCATGTCTGCGTTCCTATAGGTTTGTTCGAACAAGAACATGATTCCCGGAAAAGGCAATGTGATTAACATGTGCCTTTTGGTGAAAGCAATCAATTCAAATGAAAGGTTGCATACCTTTAATTATTTCTTTAGACATAAGTCAGGTTGTTTCAATGAATTTAGGTCAAATTCAAATTGGAAAACATGTTATGGTGTCAATCAAGTGATTTCACTATTGGAAAAGATACATTCATTTAAGTAAAGGTAACACCCTTGTGTTTGGTGTTTAAAATATCTTCTAATTCTTTTGATCTTGCATCATTAAGTTTCTATATGAGAGTGTTCTTTAGTTGTTTTGGTTTTATACACAAACCAACATAACATCCAACATCCTCCATTTTATCCTGAAGATTTCCTGGACATCCCTCGCCTCTTGAAAGATAAGGAAACCATGCCTTGGAGAATCATATAATTAGTGATTCATGTACCCTTTATTTGACAACAATAATTCATATGAAAAGTCATTGATTAGTTTCACAGAAAATGTTTTACTCTCTGTGGTCCTACAAAAAATCATTTACATGATGACACTTAAGTAAAGAAATTATACAAGTAAACAAATGAATCAAAACAAAATTAACCCCATCAAAGGACATATAAAGTAAGTATCAAAAGTATACTTAAAACAACTATATTCAATTTAAAATTAGTAAATTAAATAATAGAATGTAGTTGTGTGATCATTAAAGATGTGATAGTTACCTAGCAACGGAGACAGACCAAGGGGTGACAGGCTGATCCTCGGTGGCGGTATCCTCACCGTAAACGTCCTGGACCCCACCGCACACACCGGACTTGGGGTCCACAACTTCAGCATAGCCATCTTTCATTTCTTTCAAAGTTGTTGTGCTTTCATCAGTCGCCATTAAAAGGTTGCTGCTACTTTTGTCTCTGTTAGATGAGCCCACAACCACAACTCTTGTAGACAATGTTCTTCTCTGCTTATGAGAGAACGACCCTGATATGCTCGTCGTATTATTCTGATCGTCACCAATACAAAATTAATCAATTAATATGAAAAACAAATCTTCAAACAATCAAAGGAGCAAAATTTTAAAAAAATTGATTTTTTTTATAAATGTTTAAGCCTAGGAGAAAGAAAAAGGACCCATTTTTAAAGCTAAATTTGGACATTTTGATTGCTATGAAGAGCTAATATGAATAGAACTATACATGATCAAAAAAAAATCTCAGGAAAACGAAATTTATTATTATTATTATTAATCTCTTTTTAGATAAAGGACAAAAATTAAACTTGGTAATTTCTTTAATGTAAGAGAAGATAAAAAGAATATGCAAGAACAGTAATTAATGGGCCTAAAACAGAATAGACATAAACACAAATCAAATGAAAACTCACCAAAAATAAAAAATAAAAAAAATAAAAATATGATCAAAATAAATAAATTCCCAAACTGGACGGATTTCAAAACAAAAAATAAATTTTTAAAGGAAAAAAAAAAAAAAAGAGGATACTATTGAAAAAGAGAGAAATGAGTAAGATTTATATTACCAGAAAAGCGCTTCTGTTCAAGGAAAACATGGCGACAAAAATGTGTGAAGACTGAAGAGAGAGTCTTGCGCTGATTTCAAAAAAAAATGTGTGAAGAAGCAAAACAAAAAAAAAAAAAATGGCAGATAATAAATGAGAAGAAGAG